>JAJJMC010019063.1:5351590-5376147 GCA_023531435.1 Papaver californicum
AGGGTGAATTAGCCATGTGTTGAGCCATTTGGTGCACCCCTGTGACAAGCAACACAGCGGTTTTAGTAAAGAAAAAAGAGGATCAGTTACAAAATGGTCATACTTTTTATAATTTGTTTACAAAATGGTCATACTTTTCGATTAGGATTACAAAATGGTCATCTGCCATCCGATCTAACTGTTGGGTTGCCTTGTCTCCAGAACACCCTCCCTTTTAACTCAAGCACATTAACTGCAGTTAAGCCATCACACGTGGCAACTTGGACACGTGGCAACTCGGACACGTGGCAACATTTCTGTGGCTTGAAAATCATAATGTTCCCATGGTTTCATCTTTCTTTATACATCCCACCAACACCTGCAATGCTCTGTGGCAGTGTTTGATGTACTTATAGTCCACTACCAGACCTGCCTCCCCTTGAACCTCTGCCACCTATTGAACCTCTACCACCTCTTGAATCTCTACCACCTGTAATGCTTTGTGGCAGTAGCAGAAGTATTTGTAGGTTGAGATGATGATGCACCAGCAGCAGATGAAGATGATCCACTGTAAGAAACTTAAAATGAACCATCTCTAGAAGAAATACATGAATTCATTTAGTGGTAGCACCTTGAAATCTTCAATAGGGCAGAAACCTGAGTTTTTACATCCCTACACATATAATAACATGTATCATGAAGTTGATTTGTAGGTTGAGATGATGATGCACCAGCAGCAGATGAAGATGATCCACTGTAAGAAACTTAAAATGAACCAACTACATGAATTCATTTAGTGGTAGTTGTTTAGGCCAAAAAATCTTTTCGACTAAACAACCAATCATATTCTCACATATCAATTTAAAGTTGAAATCGAGTAACACCCAAACATCTTTGTATTGATTTTATAAAATCATCTCTGTGCCAAACATAAAATCTTTTCTATACGATATATATGATTACTCAAATTTAACATCTTTGAGCTATCATTTTTACAAATTGATTAATTAAGTACAAATAATCCTTCCATAATATAGTTACTTCTCCTAGATTCATACCTAAAAATATCTTCTCTTTCTTTCTGAGGTTTTTCTTCCTATTTTTTCCCGACCCCTTCTTTGTTGTTTGGCTTCTTCTATTTATAGATTTATTTTCTAGGTCCCACTTTGTGCAACGTGTCATTTTCTCTAGTTTGGTCATCGTTCTAGATCGATTCTACTTTGGGTCGATGCTCTCGTGTCATTTTATCCAGTCTTGTCGTCTTTCTTGGATTGCCTTTTCCTTGGTTCGATCCATTTTATTTCGATGTGCCCATCGTTCTTGTATTTCCTTTTTTATCTGGTGCGATCACTAGGTGACAGATCACTTTTAATTGCTTCTTGGTTCGATGTCTTATATATTCGACACGTGTCTTCCTATCTTTTTAGACTTCTATCATCTCGATCATTAAAATAAATGGAGTAATTATTACCTTTACTTTCTCAATTATCAAGATAAAAAAGTAATCATTATTCTTACTTTTTTGATCTTCCATCATTTAATGTTGTTTGTTTTATTCGATGTACTTCAACTTTCTCGATCATATGTGTCGTTCATGCAATCCATTGCTCAGATGCTTTATGCCTTTTCGATATTTGATATTTTTAATATTGATTGTGTGGTTCTCGCTCTTTTTAATTTAGTTGCTTCCTATCTCGATCTTCTTCCACGTGTCATGCTTCTAACAATTTTCCCCATTCTTCTCTTTTTTACAAAATCATCTAGCGGTTGATCCAAGATTTTGAAAAATGGAGAAGAACTTAACTTTTATCAGTCTTTTTCTCGCACGTTATCTGAGTTTTCCGCTGGTATTAATTGCATTAGCACGTTACTGATTTTTCCGGCTCTGCATTTATTGTTTCTATACATATGATTGTGTCAGTTACACTTTTTTCGATAGAATCAAATCTTTACCCATTTTATGGCGGTATTAATTCTCTCCTTTAAATACCCTGCAACTTTTTACTGTTTTCTCATAGTTATTGCACTTTGTCTTCCTTAAACTTTTCAAATTCCCCCACTACTCAGGAGTTCTTTTCTTATCAGTTGATTCCTTCTTTACTTTGATCTGACTTTTGTTCACTTCTTTTCTTCATGTAAGTAATTTTTTCTTGACTTATGTTCTCTTTTCATGATTGAAATGATGGTTATAATTGATTTCTAGATAATTTCTTTTTGTGCTAAATTTCTCTCTCTTATGCTTCTTTTCCTTCAGATTTTACATCATGCCTCATAGAAAGTCTAATGCTTCTGGTGACCAAGGTGAGAGCAGAAGATCAAGTAGGTCTACTGCTTCGAGATACGCCGTCTCCCGTCGTGATTCATCTCCTGGTATTCCTACCCCTGCTGCACCCCGCACCGTACGTAATTCTACCCCTGACATTCCTAATCCTTCCCCTAAAAGTAAACGGGCGTTGTCTTCTTATAGTTTTCGATCTATGGACATCGAAGAATTTAAGAGGACACATAATCTTCAAGGATTTAAGGTTTCTTTCTTTGATGATACTTCCGACATGTTGACATATGATTCTATGAGAAATTTTTATTATAGCCATCACAGATTGTTAATTTCTGCTGGTGCCTTAGAAGCTGGTCGTCTCCCTTTGTATGACACAAAAAATCCTTTCCAATTTATAGTTCTTGCTACTCGCAATAGAGCTCCTCATACTCAACCTCGATCCATCACACAATATAATGGTAATTGGTGGCGAATTCTTGATGAATGTATTCTTCGCAGTGAGGGTCGCACCCGTCTTACCTGCTATACTCCCGATCCTTCTGAACGTGCTTACTATACACCTGAGAATTTCCAGAATACTTATGGTGATGGTATTACTATTAAAAATTTTGTAAAATGGAATGTTAGTCCAGTTCGCAAATGCTCCCAAGGATTTCCCTTACTTCGAGAGGTTGACGACCCTAGAATTAAGATAGCTCCATATACCAAAGTCGATTTTCCTTCAAATGAAAGAATCCGTCGGGAACACGATTACAGATGGTATCGTACCCCTATTTTGATTGAAGGTCCTTGGGTATATGGTGACATCCCCCATAATGAAATTCAACATCTTCGAAACTGTTTCCCGAGTTATTGTCCATGGAGATTAAACTTTGATGATTATAGATTTGAATACAAGGTTCGAATTTTTCATTTCAAATTCCATTCTTTTAGATATATTGTATCGATCTTTAGTATCTTCTTATAATGTTTGAACCTTTTTGGTTTCAGGTCGATCCTTCTTTGGATATCGGAGTTCCTCTTCCTTCATCTGATCGCGGTGTTCAAATTGTCGAGGGTAGACAAAGGGTCGAGCCCATAGTTGAAGGTAAGGGAAAACGGAAAATAATCCTTGCAGCAGAGAAAAAGCAGAAAAAGTCCAGAACTCTTGTGCTTTCCACTGAGTTTATAGGAGGGATAACTTCAAATTTAAACAGTGGAGAAGGAAGTTCTGTTGTTGCTTTACCATTGGATCAGTCCGATCCTATTGATGTTATTCCCGTTTCTTCGATCCCAGCTGAAACTGGGGTATCAGATCAGTTCGATCCTATTGTTGCACCTCCTTCTGGTACTTCAACCGATTTTTATAATATTATTTCTCCATTGCCTTTTGATTTTGTGCTTGATACTCCCGTACCTGATAATGGTACGTTAGGAGTTTTTTCTGGTTTTCCTCAAGAAGAGGGAGACGATGTTGTTATTGATGAAGATATTGTTGATGTAGTGAATGAAGTAACTCATGTTGACGAAGAAAATTCGTTGGAAAAGAATAATGCTGATGTGAATCCGACCGGTGACGTAGAAAATGTGAATGTTGGAACCAATGTCACTCTTGTTGAAGAATCGAATGATATTGATCATTCTGAAAAAGAAACTTTTCCTCCTTCTGGTACGATCGCTCCTAATGTTTCGATCCCTACCGAAGTCGAGGGTACTACTGGAGTTTCTTCAGAACCGATCGTACCTACTGAGACTTTGGTTCGATCTTCTCCTGTTGCTGTTGCGGTCGATGCTGAAACACCAAGTGCCGATCCTGTCATTCTGCAATCTTTTTCTGACCAAATTGCCAGTGTCAGAACTGATGAAGGTCTTAATTTAATCGGTGATGAAGAAGAGGCTTACAAGTGGTTTCTTTCTCGGGGGCTTCTAAATATTTCATCCAATCCTGACATTGTTAAGTCTGATTCTTGTTTCATGTCTCGATTCCGTGATTCTCTTGGTGCGATCCCCATAGATGAAGCTCATGATGCGTGGTCTAAGAACGATATTCTTGAGCAAACATTTCCTGTGAATCCTCCTTCTTCCTTTACTGAAGTTTTAGCTGTTGCTGAGAGTTCATCATATTCACTTCCACAGCAAGCTTTGGCTCAACTCCAGTATGGTAATGATTGCTTATTTAGCGGTTATAAATTTTATAAGGCTCGAGCCACCATGTTGGGGTTACTGTTTAAGAGCGAGTCAGTAAAAATGAAGGGAAGAAATGATACACTACAACAAGCGAATGATGAGTTGAAACAGCAAAATAATCTTCTCCAACAACAACTTCAACAATTCCAACAGCTTCAACAACAACATCAGCAACAACAAGAACAACTTCAAACTATCGAAGTTCTTCAGAATCAAAATCAAGGTTTATTTTTCACTCCTCTTTACTTATTATTCTATTTTATTAATCTATATGAAGAATTTAAATTTTATCCTAGGTCCAGTGGAAAACTCGGAAACCCTATTTAGGTACGATCGTAGAATGGTACAATTGAATAATCATGCAAAGGAAATCTACAAAGAGATGAATGTGGTTAGAGAAAAACTAACTCAATTGAACGATAGTTTTGATTTAGCCACTTGGAGGCGTAATAAAGTTGATTCAAAATACCAAGAAGTTGTAAAATTGCTTACTCTGAAAGAAATAGAGTTTAAATATGTTATTAGAGGTACTTTTTTGGTATACCTGATCTTTTGGTTTATTATACCATAAAATTTATCTAATATTTTCTTGTATTTTCAGAACTGGAGAGAAAACTTAATGAAGTTAGAGATCGAGCAACTCAAGCAGAAACTGAACTCAACACAATGAATGATACAGTGAAAAACATCACTGAAGAGTTAAGGACTTCTGAAAACAAGGTGTCTCTTGGTGCAACAAAAGTTCGGAGTTTACAAGCTCAATTGTCTGTTGAGCTTTCCAAGATTGCAGCTCGTGAACAAGAAATTATATCATTAACTACAAAATTGAATGAAGAAAAAGATCAAAAATCAAGCTTTGTTGCTCAAATAGAAAAAGATCAACAAACGATCGAAGAGCTTCAAAAAGAAGTCAACTTTGGGCGCGACTTTGTTCATTGGGTTCGGCAGGATGCTAAAGCAAAAATTGCGAAATCCTTCAAAACTGCTTTAGATCGTGCTCAATCCGATCCTTCAGTGCTCAGTAAACGTGCTTCTGTGCCTGTAGTTCCCCCTCCACCATCGCGACCCAGTCTTCTCGATGCTTGATTATGTTCTTTATAATTTCGTCTGTTGTTTGCTTCACCATCTTGTACTCTGTCTGTTCTTGTAGGAATTTTCTTTTGTAACCTTTTGATACGTTTTTCCAAAGTTGTTCCCTGCACAAGAGAATTTGATTAAGTAATCTTTTTGGCTATCATATAACTTTCCGAGTACCATGAATTGAAGTACTTTTTACCTCAAATCATGTTGTTCGAGATCCCACACATACGAAACAAACCCGAGCCAGGGGTAAGATACAGGGTTGGTCCCGAACTGTACTCTGAAAATTGATAAACCAATAATAAGGAACTCCTTCTTTATAAGAATTTCGTTGTTAGTGAAATTTTTTAAGGATGTTTACCTTTTGTATATGATTGTGTCGTCAATCGCAACACAATCCAGAATATGATGTTCCTGGAGTAATTTTGAGCGCTCAAAGTATTATGAAATTCCGGGATTAATGGAATTTTGATCAATGATCATTGTGTTTTCCAAGATATGATGTTCTTGGATTCAAAGTATATGATATTCCGAGATTAATGGAATTCTGATTAATAATTACAGTATTTTCCAAGATACGATGTTCCTGGAGTGATTAAATTATAAAAGTAATTACTGAATTAGTTGGCTATGTACCTGCCTTTTGTGTTAACATCGCGTTGTTATTCACGGATAGTAAAGCTTTAAGTATTGTGCATTCAATGGATGCTGTAAAACTTCTCCTTGCATATTCTGGAGATAGTACGATCCTTGTCCTGCTGACGCTTGAATTATGTATGGACCATCCCATGTTGGTGCAAATTTTCCTGCATTTTTATCTCTTTGGTATTCTGTTATTTGTCGTAGGACATATTGGCCTTGGACAAAGTTTCGTGATTTTACACGTTTATGGTATTCTCGAGCTAATCCCCTTTGATAATTTTCCATCTTCTGGAGTGCTACCTCTCTTTTTTCTTCCAAGTCATCCAATTTTTGTAACATAAGATCTGAATTAAGATTTTTCTCCCATGCTTCTGTTCTGGTTGTAGGTAAAATAACCTCTGTTGGTATTACTGCTTCCGTTCCATAAGTGAGAAGATAAGGTGATTCTCCAGTTGAAGTTTTTCTTGTGGTTCTATATGCCCATAATGTATTATGTAACTGTTCGCACCACTTTTTATAATATCCGTCCAATGTTTTCTTCAAGTTTGTTGCGATTGTTTTATTTGTGGATTCTGCTTGCCCATTGCTTTGGGGGTAGAAAGGTGTAGATTTATGCTTTTGAATATTATATGTTTCAAATAACATATCGATATTCTTTCCTTGGAATTGTCTTCCATTATCAGAAACTATTGCTGCGGGAATCCCAAACCTACAAATGATATTCTCGAATAGAAATGTAAAAACATCAGTGTCTCTGATTCGTGCTAATGCTTTCGCTTCTACCCACTTGGTGAAATAATCGGTAGCCACAATTAAATATTTTCTTTTCTTTGTTCCTTCAACTAATGGTCCAACTATATCAACTCCCCATTTTGCAAATGGCCATGGACTAAGTATTGAATTTAATTCTGTAGCTGGTGCTTTGATTTTCTTACCAAATCGTTGACACTCTTCGCACCTTCGAACCATTTTTTCCGAATCTTTTAGCATAGAAATCCAGTAATAGCCTTGCATTTTGGCTTTTAATGCTAACGATCGTCTTTTGCTGTGATTTCCTGCATCTCCATAATGTATTTCTTTAAGAATTCGCAATCCTTCTTTTTGAGATAAACATCGAAATAACGGTCCAAGGAAAGAATTTCGATAAAGGATTCCATCTCGAAGTTGGTAACTGTTTGACTTGAGTTGAATTTTCCTTGCTTCTTTAGAATCTGTTGGTAACACTTTATTTTGCAAATATTGATGTATCGGGAGCCTCCAATCTGGTTCGTTTGGTTGGTCATCTTCTTGTTGCGATGTAAGTGGGGTACTCCGTATTGCTGGGTCATCAATTTCTTCCATCGCACTATCTTCTTCTATACTGTTTAATGTTTGTGCTCTTATGGATGGCTCATATATTCTCCCAATTTTTACTGCTTTAATGGTTGGATCATTTATCATAGATGAAACATATGCAAGTGCGTCGGCATGTCGATTCTTTTCTCGGGACAAATGTCGAAAAACAATATTTGGAATACGATTTGTTAAATTTTGTACAAGGTTTTTATATCTTTCCAAATCTTCATCAATCGTTTGATATTTTAGCTCAATCTGTCTAATTACCAGCTGCGAGTCACTTGTGAGTCTAACATCACTTATTCCTAGTTCAATAATGAGTTTGAGAGCATGGACCACTGCTTCATATTCTACTATGTTATTTGTATGCTCTTCGAACTCAAGACGAAATGAATGTACCACACGTTCTCCCCTTGGTGCTGTAATCACGATACCTATTCCTGCTCCTTCTTTATTTCGCGACCCAGCAACAAAAACTTCCCATCGTCGTAAACTATTTGAATCCAAAATATCCAATGGCTCTTCTTCTTCACACCCTGGCAGTCCTTGAATTTCATATTCCTCCTCAATTGGAAAATCTGCCAGAAAATCAGCTAGAATTTGAGATTTCTGCGCAGTTTGTATTTCATAAATAATGTTGTATTGTTCCAGCTGAGCATTCCATTTTGCTATTCTTCCTACTTTTCCTGTATTCTTTAAAACTGACTCCAATGGTGCTTTTGTTAATATACGAACGTAATGAGTAAGAAAATAAGTGCGTAACTTCTGAGTAGCAAATACTACTGACAAAATTAGTTGTTCAATCCTGGTATAATTTCTTTCTGCTGAATTCAGAGTCTTGCTGATGTAGTATATTGGTTTTTCAATCTTTTCATTTGTTCGTACCATTACCCCACTGATTGCATTTTCTGTTGCCGCTATGTATAAAGTTAATATTTCTTCTGGCTCTGGTTTCTGCACTGGCAACGTGGCGAGATGTAATTTTATACTTTGAAATGCTTGTTCACAACGATCGTTCCATTCAAATTTATTTTTCTTCTTAAGTACATCGAAAAAGGGCTTGCATCGTTCTGATGATCTCGCAATGAATCTACTCAATGCAGCCAAACACCCATTTAACTTCTGTACACTTTTTATACTGTTTGGTGATGGCATATCTGTTATTGCTTGTATTTTCGCCGGATCAACTTGTATTCCATCTTTTGTAACCAAATATCCCAAAAATCGCCCTGAAGTAACACCAAAAATACATTTCTCTGGATTTATTTTCATTTTATATTTTCGTAATGCACCAAAAATTTCAGCCAAGTTCT
Source organism: Papaver californicum (assembly GCA_023531435.1). NCBI lineage: Eukaryota > Viridiplantae > Streptophyta > Magnoliopsida > Ranunculales > Papaveraceae > Papaver > Papaver californicum. The sequence continues at coordinate 5,360,384 of JAJJMC010019063.1, forward strand.
GTAAATGATCATCCGATAATTTACTTTTTACTAGCATATCATCCACATAAACTTCCAAAGTTTTTCCAATCCATGGTTTGAATATCGCGTCCACTAAACGTTGATATGTTGCTCCTGCATTCCGTAACCCAAATGGCATTCTGGTGTAACAATACAATCCCCGTGGAGTAAAGAACGATGTGTGTTCATGATCTGCTTCTGCTAATGTTATCTGATTGTATCCATATTGTCCATCCATAAATGATAACATCTCATGTCCTTCAACGGCATCTGCTAATTGGTCGATGTTCGGGAGCGCATAACTATCTTTTGGACACGCTTTGTTTAGATTAGTAAAATCTATACAAATTCTTACTCCACCGTTCTTTTTCGGGACAATCACCATATTAGAAATCCATGTGGGGTATCGTACTTCCCGAATGAATCTTGCACTTAAAAGTTTAGTTAATTCTTTTTCCACTGGTTCATGGTATTCTGGTGCGACCTTTCGTATCCGTTGGCGAAAAGGAATTGCATCAGGACGTATTTTTAATTCGTGCTGTACGATGTTGGGATCGATCCCCGGCATATCTTCCATTCTCCAAGCGAATACATCTACAAATTCACAAAGCAATTTAACTAACTGTTGTTCCAGATCTGCTTTTATTAACATCCCAATTCGCACCTGTTTGGGCAATTGTGTAGTGCCAATATTTATGACTTTTGTTTCTTCTACTGGGGCGAAGACTGGTTTTGGAATCCCAATTGGAGTTGGGGTTCCCTTTAATTGCTACATCGTCCCTTTATGATGTTGGACTACCTGATTTTCTTGACTCTGACTGCTCTCTCCTTTTTCATTTACCGTTTTATTTTTTGCATGCTTTTCTAAATATTGACTTATTTCTTCCTCCTTTGCTTTAACTCTTCGTTCTTTTTTTCTTTTATGTTGTAGATGCTCCTGTTCCTCATTCATTCTTGTTTCTGTCATTATACAAAACTTAGCATCTTCTTGATCACCCTTTATCTCCATCTCTCCTTGCGGTGTTGGAAATCGCAAATATTGGTGATATGTTGATACCACTCCTTTCAATTGGTGAACCCATCGTCTTCCAATTATAGCATTATATGGTGATGGTGCATCCACAACACTAAACCTTGTCAAAATGTTGATCGGTCAAGCTGAAACTTCAAGATCAATGTCTTTCTTTGGCTTGGAAGATATTCCATTAAACCCGTAAATGATGTATCGTGATAGGATCAGCTGATCTTCTTTAAAACCCATTTTACAAAATGTATTATAGAACATCACATTTAACGAACTGCCCCCATCCAAAAGTATTTTCTTCACATTCCAGCATGATATCAATAATGTTAACACAAGAGGGTCATTATGCATCTCAATTTCTTGGTTTACTTCTTGTGCAGAAAATGTCAAGGGACACGCCATCCAATCTTCCCATAATTCTGTTTGTCTTCCTTGAACTTTAAAGACTTCATGGTTCCGAATTCTCTTGCACAGTTTTTTATTGATTGCTACATTTTAATCCGTATTATCTTTTTCCGCATATGATATCGTATTAATTGTTTGCTCATTATATGGAATGCGTATTGCCTTGCTTTCATCATGTTTCTTTATTGGTTCAATTTTCTGAACAAATTCCTTTAACTCTCCAGCATCGACCATCCTTTGTACTAAGGCTATAAAATTTCTACAGTTGTTTGTTGTATGCCCTTTATAGCTATGATACTCACAATAGTCTTTTGAATGTTGCGTAGACTCTGGTTGATTTCCCTTTGTTATTGGCCATTGAAAATTTGGCCGATTCTTCAAAATGTTAAATAATCTGAAATATGAAATGTTAAGCTTGGTGAACGTTCTTTCTCGAAATTGCTGAGCGAAATTTTTACCATATCCTTGTCGAGGGTGCTTTAATTCTCTTGATTCGAATTTCGGAAGAAATTTCCTTTTCTGATCAGGTGATTCCTCAACTGAATTTGTTCTCCTTGTATTTCGTTGACTTCTTGGATTGATTCTCGATCCTTGCTCTTGTATGTCTTGGAGCCTCGCACATGTTTCTATTATTTCTCTTAACTGGCCTTCAGTTTTTGGGTTATTTCGGTGAATCTTAACAAAAAGCTGGCTTTTCCGATCAGCAATCCCCCATTTGTAATGGTTTGTAGCTGTTATTGGGTCTAATTCACCTATTGCTTGACATATCGCATGCCATCTGGCTGTATATGATCGGATCGATTCTTCTGGCCAAGATGTCAATGAATAAAGTTTGTCCTCCCCTGAATCAACTGGTTTATTATACATGTATGCTTCAAGAAACTTCCTCACCAACTGTGCATAATTATGGATGGAATTTTCCGGTAATCTATCGTACCACAACAATGCCGTCCCTGTTAAACTAGATGGAAAACATCTGCACATGATTGCTTCATGATCGTCCCACCGGGTCATCATTCGATTATAATACTTTAAGTGTGACGTTGGATCCTTGGTACCATCGTAACATTCGAATATTGGTATATTATATTCTCTTGGTAATGATACACATGTTAAATGTTGTGCTAACGGAGTTCGCTTTGCTTCTTTCAATACCTCTTCTATTCTTCCCCCCTCTTTATTTTTTAATCCTTTAATTTCTTCTTTCATTTGTTCCATCGTTTCCAAGCATGTTTCCCATTGGGTTCGTAAAATCTCTTTTTCTTGTTGCCTTCTTACTCGAGATGTCGATCCTAATAGGACCATTCTTTGATCTGGATTCCGGTGTTCACTTCTCGATATTTGTCTACTTGATATTACCTCCTGATTCCGTATTTTTGTCACAGCTGGTCTTTGCTTTCTCTGAATTACATCTTTTAAAACTTGATTTTCGGTTGCAAGTAATTCAATTCGATGGTTGCTTGCTTTTTGCTCCTCTCTCATTTCATTTATTTCTTCTAATAAATCATGTATTTGCTGCATTCTTCTTTGAGAACTCCCATGATCTGAAGAGTAATTCTGAACCACTGTATTTGGTGTTAATTCTTGATTTGGGGTATGATTTCCCTCGTTACTTTGCTGTTGTCCTGGTTCTCTTCCTTCCTCCTGTCTATTCTCCCAGTCTTCATTACCATTTTGGTTCCCAGAATTAGCGTCTTGAGACATAATTTTCAGATCCTGTTGTTTCTTAACTATTCTTCGCCTTGCTGATTTCTTTCCTTGCTTGATATCTAAAAATATCTTAGAAAATCAGTCAAATGAACTCTTATACATCAAAATCATAAGAGATCCTATTTATTGCTTTAACTGTGAATTCTTCCCATTAGAAATCTGATTTTTTCCTAATTCATAAAATCCTTCGTTTCCTATTCTTAACTATCTTTTCAAACATTTTTCATGTCAAATAAACATACTTATTTTTGAAATTAAAACCTTTTTTCCTTCATCAGGTAGGATAAATCCTTTAATCGCCCCTGTTTCTAGCGTCAAATTGTTTAGGCCAAAAAATCTTTTCGACTAAACAACCAATCATATTCTCACATATCAATTTAAAGTTGAAATCGAGTAACACCCAAACATCTTTGTATTGATTTTATAAAATCATCTCTGTGCCAAACATAAAATCTTTTCTATACGATATGTATGATTACTCAAATTTAACATCTTTGAGCTATCACTTTTACAAATTGATTAATTAAGTACAAATAATCCTTCCATAATATAGTTACTTCTCCTAGATTCATACCTAAAAATATCTTCTCTTTCTTTCTGAGGTTTTTCTTCCTATTTTTTCCCGACCCCTTCTTTGTTGTTTGGCTTCTTCTATTTATAGATTTATTTACTGGGTCCCACTTTGTGCAACGTGTCATTTTCTCCAGTTTGGTCATCGTTCTAGATCGATTCTACTTTGGGTCGATGCTCTCGTGTCATTTTATCCAGTCTTGTCGTCTTTCTTGGATTGCCTTTTCCTTGGTTCGATCCATTTTATTTCGATGTGCCCATCGTTCTTGTATTTCCTTTTTTATCTGGTGCGATCACTAGGTGACAGATCACTTTTAATTGCTTCTTGGTTCGATGTCTTATATATTCGACACGTGTCTTCCTATCTTTTTAGACTTCTATCATCTCGATCATTAAAATAACTGGAGTAATTATTACCTTTACTTTCTCAATTATCAAGATAAAAAAGTAATCATTATTCTTACTTTTTCGATCTTCCATCATTTAATGCTGTTTGTTTTATTCGATGTACTTCAACTTTCTCGATCATATGTGTCGTTCATGCAATCCATTGCTCAGATGCTTTATGCCTTTTCGATATTTGATATTTTTAATATTGATTGTGTGGTTCTCGCTCTTTTTAATTTAGTTGCTTCCTATCTCGATCTTCTTCCACGTGTCATGCTTCTTTTATTTACTAACAATTTGCCCCCTTCTTCTTTTTTTTACAAAATCATCTAGCGGTTGATCCAAGATTTTGAAAAATGGAGAAGAACTTAACTTTTTTCAGTCTTTTTCTCGCACGTTATCCGAGTTTTCCGCTGGTATTAATTGCATTAGCACGTTACTGATTTTTCCGGCTCTGCATTTATTGTTTCTATACATATGATTGTGTCAGTTACACTTTTTTCGATAGAATCAAATCTTTACCCATTTTATGGCGGTATTAATTCTCTCCTTTAAATACCCTGCAACTTTTTACTGTTTTCTCATAGTTATTGCACTTTGTCTTCCTTAAACTTTTCAAATTCCCCCACTACTCAGGAGTTCTTTTCTTATCAGTTGATTCCTTCTTTACTTTGATCTGACTATTGTTCACTTCTTTTCTTCATGTAAGTAATTTTTTCTTGACTTATGTTCTCTTTTCATGATTGAAATGATGGTTATAATTGATTTCTAGATAATTTCTTCTTATGCTAAATTTCTCTCTCTTATGCTTCTTTTCCTTCAGATTTTACATCATGCCTCATAGAAAGTCTGATGCTTCTGGTGACCAAGGTGAGAGCAGAAGATCAAGTAGGTCTACTACTTCGAGATACGCCGTCTCTCGTCGTGATTCATCTCCTGGTATTCCCACCCCTGCTGCACCTCGCACCGTACGTAATTCTACCCCTGACATTCCTAATCCTGCCCCCAAAAGTAAACGGGCGTTGTCTTCTTATAGTTTTCGATCTATCGATATCGAAGAATTTAAGAGGAAACATAATCTTTAAGGATTTAAGGTTTCTTTCTTTGATGATACTTCCGACATGTTGACCTATGATTCTATGAGAAATTTTCATTATAGCTATCACAGATTGTTAATTTCTGCTGGTGCCTTAGAAGCTGGTCTTCGTCTCCCTTTGTATGACACAAAAAATCCTTTCCAATTTATAGTTCTTGCTACTCGTAATAGAGCTCCTCATACTCAACCTCGATCCATCACACAATATAATGGTAATTGGTGGCGAATTCTCGATGAATGTATTCTTCGCAGTGAGGGTCGCACTCGTCTTACCTGCTACACTCCCGATCCTTCTGAACGTGCTTACTATACACCTGAGAATTTCCAGAATACTTACGGTGATGGTATTACTATTAAAAACTTTATAAAATGGAGTGTTAGTCCAGTTCGTAAATGCTCCCAAGGATTTCCCTTACTTCGAGAGGTTGACGACCCTAGAATTAAGATAGCTCCATATATCAAAGTCGATTTTCCTTCAAATGAAAGAATCCGTCGGGAACACGATTACAGATGGTATCGTACCCCTATTTTGATTGAAGGTCCTTGGGTATATGGTGACATCCCCCATAATAAAATTCAACATCTTCGAAACTGTTTCCCGAGTTATTGTCCATGGAGATTAAACTTTGATGATTATAGATTTGAATACAAGGTTCGAATTTTTCATTTCATATTCCATTCTTTTAGATATATTGTATCGATCTTTAATATCTTCTTATAATGTTTGAACCTTTTTGGTTTCAGGTCGATCCTTCTTTGGATATCGGAGTTCCTCTTCCTTCATCTGAACGCGGTGTTCAAATTGTCGAGGGTAGACAAAGGGTCGAGCCCATAGTTGAAGGTAAGGGAAAACGGAAATTAATCCTTGCAGCAGAGAAAAAAGCAGAAAAAGTCCAGAACTCTTGTGCTTTCCACTGAGGTTATAGGAGGGATAACTTCAAATTTAAACAGTGGAGAAGGAAGTTCTGTTGTTGCTTTACCATTGGATCAGTCCGATCCTATTGATGTTTTTCCCGTTTCTTTGATCCCAGCCGAAATTGGGGTATCAGATCATTCCGATCCTATTGTTGCACCTCCTTCTGGTACTTCAACCGATTTTTATAATATTATTTCTCCATTGCCTTTTGATTTTGTGCTTGATACTCCCGTACCTGATAATGGTACGTTAGGAGTTTTTTCTGGTTTTCCTCAAGAAGAGGGAGACGATGTTGTTATTGATGAAGATATTGTTGATGTAGTGAATGAAGTAACTCATGTTGACGAAGAAAATTCGTTGGAAAAGAATAATGCTGATGTAAATCCGACCGGTGACGTAGAAAATGTGAATGTTGAAACCAATGCCACTCTTGTTGAAGAATCAAATGATATTGATCGTTCTGAAAAAGAAACTTTTCCTCCTTCTGGTACGATCGCTCCTAATGTTTCGATCCCTACTGAAGTCGAGGGTACTACTGGAGTTTCTTCGGAACCGATCGTACCTACCGAGACTTTGGTTCGATCTTCTCCTGTTGCTGTTGCGGTCGATACTGAAACACCAAGTGCCGATCCTATCATTCTGCAGTCTCTTTCTAACCAAATTGCCAGTGTCAGAACTGATGAAGGTCTTAATTTAATCGGTGATGAAGAAGAGGCTTACAAATGGTTTCTTTTTCGGGGGCTTCTAAATATTTCATCCAATCCTGACATTGTTAAGTCTGATTCTTGTTTCATGTCTCGATTCCGTGATTCTCTTGGTGCGATCCCTTTAGATGAAGCTCAGGATGCGTGGTCTAAGAACGATATTCTTGAGCAAACATTTCCTGTGAATCCTCCTTCTTCCTTTACTGAAGTTTTAGCTGTTGCTGAGAGTTCATCATATTCACTTCCACAACAAGCTTTGGCTCAACTCCAGTATGGTAATGATTGCTTATTTAGCGGTTATAAATTTTATAAGGCTCGAGCCACCATGTTGGAGTTACTGTTTAAGAGCGAGTCAGTAAAAATGAAGGGAAGAAATGATACACTACAACAAGCAAATGATGAGTTGAAACAGCAAAATAATCTTCTCCAACAACAACTTCAACAATTCCAACAGCTTCAACAACAACATCAGCAACAACAAGAACAACTTCAAACTATCGAAGTTCTTCAGAATCAAAATCAAGGTTTATTTTTCACTCCTCTTTATTTATTATTCTATTTTATTAATCTATATGAAGAATTTAAATTTTATCCTGGGTCCAGTGGAAAACTCGGAAACCTTATTTAGGTACGATCGTAGAATGGTACAATTGAATAATCATGCAAAGAAAATCTACAAAGAGATGAATGTGTTTAGAGAAAAACTAACTCAATTGAATGATAGTTTTGATTTAGCCACTTGGAGGCGTAATAAAGCTGAGTCAAAATACCAAGAAGTTGTAAAATTGCTTACTCTGAAAGAAATAGAGTTTAAATCTGTTATTAGAGGTACTTTTTTGGTATACCAGATCTTTTGGTTTATTATACCATAAAATTTATCTAATATTTTCTTGTATTTTCAGAACTGGAGAGAAAACTTAATGAAGTTAGAGATCCAGCAACTCATGCAGAAACTGAACTCAGCACAATGAATGATACAGTGAAAAACATCACTGAAGAGTTAAAGACTTCTGAAAACAAGGTGTCTCTTGGTGCAACAAAAGTTCGGAGTTTACAAGCTCAATTGTCTGTTGAGCTTTCCAAGATTGCAGCTCGTGAACAAGAAATTGTATCATTAACTACAGAATTGAATGAAGAAAAAGATCAAAAATCAAGCTTTGTTGCTCAAATAGAAAAAGATCAACAAACGATCGAAGAGCTTCAAAAAGAAGTCAACTTTGGGCGCACTTTGTTCATTGGGTTCGGCAGGATGCTAAAGCAAAAATTGCGAAATCCTTCAATACTGCTTTAGATCGTGCACACTCCGATCCTTCAGTGCTCAGTAAACGCGCTTCTGTGCCTGTAGTTCCCCCTCCACCATCGCGACCCAGTCTTCCCGATGCTTGATTATGTTCTTTATAATTTCATCTATTGTTTGCTTCTCCATTTTGTACTCTGTCTGTCTTTTAGGAATTTTCTTTTGTAACCTTTTGATACATTTTTCCAATGTTGTTCCCTGCACAAGAGAATTTGATTAAGTAATCTTTTTGGCTATCATATAACTTTCCGAGTACCATGAATTGAAGTACTTTTTACCTCAAATCATGTTGTTCGGGATCCCACACATACGAAACAAACCCGAGCCAGGGGTAAGATACAGGGTTGGTCCCGAACTGTACTCTGAAAATTGATAAACCAATAATAAGGAACTCCTTCTTTATAAGAATTTCGTTGTTAGTGAAGTTCTTTAAGGATGTTTACCTTTTGTGTATGATTGTGTCGTCAATCGCAATGCAATCCAGAATATGATGTTCCTGGAATAATTTTGAGCGCTCAAAGTATTATGAAATTCCGGGATTAATGGAATTTTGATCAATGATCATAGTGTTTTCCAAGATATGATGTTCTTGGATTCAAAGTATATGATATTCCGAGATTAATGGAATTCTGATTAATAATTACAGTATTTTCCAAGATACGATGTTCCTGGAGTGATTAAATTATAAAAGTAATTACTAAATTAGTTGGCTATGTACCTGCCTTTTGTGTTAACATCGCGTTGTTATTCACGGATAGTAAAGCTTTAAGTATTGTGCATTCCATGGATGCTGTAAAACTTCTCCTTGCATATTCTGGAGATAGTACGATCCTTGTCCTGCTGACGCTTGAATTATGTATGGACCATCCCATGTTGGTGCAAATTTTCCTGCATTTTTATCTCTTTGGTATTCCGTTATTTGTCGTAGGACATATTGGCCTTGGACAAAGTTTCGTGATTTTACACGTTTATGGTATTCTCGAGCTAATCCCCTTTGATAATTTTCCATCTTCTGGAGTGCTACCTCTCTTTTTTCTTCCAAGTCATCCAATTTTTGTAACATAAGATCTGAATTAAGATTTTTCTCCCATGCTTCTGTTCTGGTTGTAGGTAAAATAACCTCCGTTGGTATTACTGCTTCCGTTCAATAAGTGAGAAGATAAGGTGATTCTCCAGTTGAAGTTTTTCTTGTGGTTCTATATGCCCATAATGTATTATGTAACTGTTCGCACCACTTTTTATAATACCCGTCCAATGTTTTCTTCAAGTTTGTTGCGATTGTTTTATTTGTGGATTCTGCTTGCCCATTGCTTTGGGGGTAGAAAGGTGTAGATTTATGCTTTTGAATATTATATGTTTCAAATAACATATCGATATTCTTTCCTTGGAATTGTCTTCCATTATCAGAAACTATTGCTGCGGGAATCCCAAACCTACAAATGATATTCTCGAATAGAAATGTAAAAACATCAGTGTCTCTGATTCGTGCTAATGCTTTCGCTTCTACCCACTTGGTGAAATAATCGGTAGCCACAATTAAATATTTTCTTTTCTTTGTTTCTTCAACTAATGGTCCAACTATATCAACTCCTCATTTTGCAAATGGCCATGGACTAAGTATTGAATTTAATTCTGTAGCTGGTGCTTTGATTTTCTTACCAAATCGTTGACACTCTTCGCACCTTCGAACCATTTTTTCCGAATCTTTTAGCATAGAAATCCAGTAATAGCCTTGCATTTTGGCTTTTAATGCTAACGATCGTCTTCCGCTGTGATTTCCTGCATCTCCATAATGTATTTCTTTAAGAATTCGCAATCCTTCTTTTTGAGATAAACATCGAAATAACGGTCCAAGGAAAGAATTTCGATAAAGGATCCCATCCCGAAGTTGGTAACTGTTTGACTTGAGTTGAATTTTCCTTGCTTCTTTAGAATCTGTTGGTAACACTTTATTTTGCAAATATTGATGTATCGGGAGCCTCCAATCTGGTTCGTTTGGTTGGTCATCTTCTTGTTTCGATGTAAGTGGGGTACTCCGTATTGCTGGGTCATCAATTTCTTCCATCGCACTATCTTCTTCTATACTGTTTAATGTTTGTGCTCTTATGGATGGATCATATATTCTCCCAATTTTTACTGCTTTAATGGTTGGATCATTTATCATAGATGAAACATATGCAAGTGCGTCGGCATGTCGATTCTTTTCTCGGGACAAATGTCGAAAAACAATGTTTGGAATACGATTTGTTAAATTTTGTTACAAGGTTTTTATATCTTTCCAAATCTTCATCAATCGTTTGATATTTTAGCTCAATCTGTCTAATTACCAGCTGCGAGTCACTTGTGAGTCTAACGTCACTTATTCCTAGTTCAATAATGAGTTTGAGAGCATGGACCACTGCCTCATATTCTACTATGTTATTCGTATGCTCTTCGAACTCAAGACGAAATGAATGTACCACACGTTCTCCCCTTGGTGCTGTAATCACGATGCCTATTCCTGCTCCTTCTTTATTTCGCGACCCATCAACAAAAACTTCCCATCGTCGTGAACTATTTGAATCCAAAATATCCAATGGCTCTTCTTCTTCACACCCTGGCAGTCCTTGAATTTCATATTCCTCCTCAATTGGAAAATCTGCCAGAAAATCAGCTAGAATTTGAGATTTCTGCGCAGTTTGTATTTCATAAATAATGTTGTATTGTTCCAGCTGAGCATTCCATTTTGCTATTCTTCCTACTTTTCCTGTATTCTTTAAAACTGACTCCAATGGTGCTTTTGTTAATATACGAACATAATGAGTAAGAAAATAAGTGCGTAACTTCTGAGTAGCAAATACTACTGACAAAATTAGTTGTTCAATCCTGGTATAATTTCTTTCTGCTGAATTCAGAGTCTTGCTGATGTAGTATATTGGTTTTTCAATCTTTTCATTTGTTCGTATCATTACCCCACTGATTGCATTTTCTGTTGCCGCTATGTATAAAGTTAATATTTCTTCTGGCTCTGGTTTTTGCAATGCTGGCAACGTGGCGAGATGTAATTTTATACTTTGAAATGCTTGTTCACAACGATCGTTCCATTCAAATTTATTTTTCTTCTTAAGTACATCGAAAAAGGGCTTGCATCGTTCTGATGATCTCGCAATGAATCTACTCAATGCAGCCAAACACCCATTTAACTTCTGTACACTTTTTATACTGTTTGGTGATGGCATATCTGTTATTGCTTGTATTTTTGCTGGATCAACTTGTATTCCATCTTTCGTAACCAAATATCCCAAAAATCGTCCTGAAGTAACACCAAAAACACACTTTTCTGGATTTAGTTTCATTTTATATTTTCGTAATGCACCAAAAATTTCAGCTAAGATCTGTAAATGATCATCAGATAATTTACTTTTTACTAGCATGTCATCCACATAAACTTCCAAAGTTTTTCCGATCCATGGTTTGAATATTGCGTCCATTAAACGTTGATATGTTGTTCCTGCATTTCGTAACCCAAATGGCATTCTGGTGTAACAATATAATCCCCGTGGAGTAAAGAACGATGTATATTCCTGATCTGCTTCTGCCAATGCTATCTGATTGTATCCAGATTGTCCATCCATGAATGATAACATCTCATGTCCTTCAACAGCATCTACTAATTGGTCGATGTTTGGGAGCGGGTAACTATCTTTTGGACATGCTTTGTTTAAATTAGTAAAATCTATACAAATTCTTACTCCACCGTTCTTTTTCGGGACAATCACCATATTAGAAATCCATGTGGGGTATCGTACTTCCCGAATGAATTTTGCACTTAACAGTTTAGTTAATTCTTTTTCCACTGGTTCATGGTATTCTGGTGCGACCTTCCGTATCCGTTGGCGAAAGGGAATTGCATCAGGACGTATTTTTAATTCGTGCTGTACGATTTTAGGATCGATCCCCGGCATATCTTCTATTCTCCAAGCGAATACATCTTCAAACTCACAAAGTAATTTAACTAACGGTTGTTCCAAATCTGCTTTTATTAACATCCCAATTCGCACTTGTTTGGGCAATTCTGTAGTGCCAATATTTATAAATTTTGTTTCCTCTACTGGAGTGAAAACTGGTTTTGGAATCCCAATTGGAGTTGGGGTTCCCTTTAATTGCTACATCGTCCCTTTGAGATGTTGGTCTATCAGATTTTCTTGACTCTGACTGCTCTCTCCTTTTTCATTTACCGTTTTATTTTTTGCATGCTTTTCTAAATATTGACTTATTTCTTCCTCCTTTGCTTTAACTCTTCGTTCATTTTTCCTTTTATGTTGTAGATGCTCCCGTTCCTCATTCATTCTTGTTTCTGTCATTATACAAAACTTAGCATCTTCTTGATCACCCTTTATCTCCATCTCTCCTTGCGGTGTTGGAAATCGCAAATATTGGTGATATGTTGATACCACTCCTTTCAATTGGTGAACCCATCGTCTTCCAATTATAGCATTATATGGTGATGGTGCATCCACAACACTAAACCTTGTCAAAATGTTGATCGGTCCAGCTGAAACTTCAAGATCAATGTCTCCCTTTGGCTTGGAAGATATTCCATTAAACCCGTAAATGATGTATCGTGATAGGATCAGCTGATCTTCTTTAAAACCCATTTTACAAAATGTATTATAGAACATCACATTTAACGAACTGCCCCCATCCAAAAGTATTTTCTTTACATTCCAGCCTGATATCAACAATGTTAACACAAGAGGGTCATTATGCATCTCAATTTCTTGGTTTACTTCTTGTGCAGAAAATGTCAAGGGACACGCCATCCAATCTTCCCATAATTCTGTTTGTCTTCCTTGAACTTTAAAGACTTCATGGTTCCGAATTCTCTTGCACAGCTTTTTATTGATTGCTACATTCAAATCCGTATTATCTTTTTCCGCATATGATATCGTATTAATTGTTTGTTCATTATATGGAATGCGTATTGCCTTGCTTTCATCATGTTTCTTTATTGGTTCAATTTTCTGAACAAATTCCTTTAACTCTCCAGCATCGACCATCCTTTGTACTAAGGCTATAAAATTTCTACAGTTGTTTGTTGTATGCCCTTTATAGCTATGATACTCACAATAGTCTTTTGAATGTTGTGTAAACGCTGGTTGATTTCCCTTTGTTATTGGCCATTGAAAATTTGGCCGATTCTTCAAAATGTTAAATAATCTGAAATATGAAATATTAAGCTTGGTGAACGTTCTTCTCGAAATTGCTGAGCGAAATTTTTACCATATCCTTGTCGAGGGTGCTTTAATTCTCTTGATTCGAATTTCGGAAGAAATTTCCTTTTCTGATCAGGTGATTCCTCAACTGAATTTGTTCTCCTTGTATTTCCTTGACTTCTTGGATTGATTCTCGATCCTTGCTCTTGTATGTCTTGGAGCCTCGCACATGTTTCTATTATTTCTCTTAACTGGCCTTCAGTTTTTGGATTATTTCGGTGAATCTCAACAAAAAGCTGGCTTTTCCGATCAGCAATCCCCCATTTGTAATGGTTTATAGCTGTTATTGGGTCTAATTCACCTATTGCTTGACATATCGCATGCCATCTGTCTGTATATGATCGGATCGATTCTTCTGGCCAAGATGTTAATGAATAAAGTTTGTCCTCCCCTGAATCAACTGGTTTATTATACATGTATGCTTCAAGAAACTTCCTCACCAACTGTGCATAATTACGGATGGAATTTTCCGGTAATCTGTCGTACCACAACAATGCCGTCCCTGTTAAACTAGATGGAAAACATCTGCACATGATTGCTTCATGATCGTCCCACCGGGTCATCACTCGATTATAATACTTTAAGTGTGATGTTGGATCCTTGGTACCATCGTAACATTCGAATATTGGTATATTATATTCTCTTGGTAATGATACACATGTCAAATGTTGTGCTAACGGAGTTCGCTTTGCTTCTTTCAATACCTCTTCTATTCTTCCCCCCTCTTTATTTTTTAATCCTTTAATTTCTTCTTTCATTTGTTCCATCGTTTCTAAGCATGTTTCCCATTGGGTTCGTAAAATCTCTTTTTCTTGTTGCCTTCTTACTCGAGATGTCGATCCTAATAGTATCATTCTTTGATCTGGATTCCGTTGTTCACTTCTCGATATTTGTCTACTTGATATTACCTCCTGATTCCGTATTTTTGTCACAGCTGGTCTTTGCTTTCTCTGAATTACATCTTTTAAAACTTGATTTTCGGTTGCAAGTAATTCAATTCGATGGTTGCTTGCTTTTTGCTCCTCTCTCATTTCATTTATTTCTTCTAATAAATCCTGTATTTGCTGCATTCTTCTTTGAGAACTCCCATGATCTGAAGAGTAATTCTGAACCACTGTATTTGGTGTTAATTCTTGATTTGGGGTATGATTTCCCTCGTTACTTTGCTGTTGTCCTGGTTCTCTTCCTTCCTCCTGTCTATTCTCTCAGTCTCATTACCATTTTGGTTCCCAGAATTAGCGTCTTGAGACATAATTTTCAGATCCTGTTGTTTCTTAACTATTCTTCGCCTTGCTGATTGCTTTCCTTGCTTGATATCTAAAAATATCTCAGAAAATCAGTCAAATGAACTCTTACACATCAAAATCATAAGAGATCCTATTTATTGCTTTAACTGTGAATTCTTCCTATCACAAATCTGATTTTTTCCTAATTCATAAAATCCTTCGTTTCATATTCTTAACTATCTTTTCAAACATTTTTCATGTCAAATAAACATGCTTATGTAGATAAACTTTTCACTTTTTGTATCTTGCAAAATTGAATACTTCCAATTTTTTCTTTTAAATTTTTTCAACCAAATCCGTTCTTTTCTTAATAAAAATGTTTCTTTCTTGGACGACTTATTTTTGAAATTAAAACCTTTTTTCCTTCATCAGGTAGGATAAATCCTTTAATCGTCCCTGTTTCTAGCGCCAAATTGTTTAGGCCAAAAAATCTTTTCGACTAAACAACCAATCATATTCTCACATATCAATTTAAAGTTGAAATCGAGTAACACCCAAACATCTTTGTATTGATTTTATAAAATCACCTCTGTGCCAAACATAAAATCTTTTCTGTACGATGTATATGATTACTCAAATTTAACATCTTTGAGCTATCATTTTTACAAATTGATTAATTAAGTACAAATAATCCTTCCATAATATAATTACTTCTCCTAGATTCATACCTAAAAATATCTTCTCTTTCTTTCTGAGGTTTTTCTTCCTATTTTTTCCCCACCCCTTCTTTGTTGTTTGGATTCTTCTATTTATAGATTTATTTACTGGGTCCCACTTTGTGCAACGTGTCATTTTCTCCAGTTTGGTCATCGTTCCTCGATCGATTCTACTTTGGGTCGATGCTCTCGTGTCATTTTATCCAGTCTTGTCGTCATTCTTGGATTGCCTTTTCCTTGGTTCGATCCATTTTATTTCGATGTACCCATCGTTCTTGTATTTCCTTTTTTATCTGGTGCGATCACTAGGTGACAGATCACTTTTAATTGCTTCTTGGTTCGATGTCTTATATATTCGACACGTGTCTTCCTATCTTTTTAGACTTCTATCATCTCGATCATTAAAATAATTGGAGTAATTATTACCTTTACTTTCTCAATTATCAAGATAAAAAAGT
>JAJJMC010019063.1:5379147-5454863 GCA_023531435.1 Papaver californicum
GTTGGTGTTGGTGTTGCATATGACTCACCAAAAAATGATGATGTATTCTTCTTCCTGTTTTCCTTATCTTTTCCCTTTGCAGTACTAGTTTTTGTTTATCCAAGTTGGTGAAGGTGAAGTTTTCAGCATAACACTCAGTTTTTGGCCTAAATCCAGTTGGATTTTTACCAACATCACCACCAGCACATGATCTGATTTTGTGACCATCAGAAGATCCACATCTTCTACATTTCCTTCTCTTCACCTCAGTTTAAGGTTCATCACAACTTCTCCTCTTTTTTATTGTAGGCCTTCCTTCTTTTCTCTGATAAGGATGAGAGCTAACATCTCATTCTCCATTTTTATCTGCAAGAGGAGAACAAACCCTAAAGTTGAGAAATAAAAAAAGACTAGAAAGTAAATTCTCAATAACCAATAAAGTTGAGAATATTAAACCTTTATGGGAATCTTGTTACCTTATCCCATTTAGATTTTTTATCAAGTGGATATAAGGGTCGTGTATATGTGGCAATATACTTCTTCATTGTATTATATTCATTGCAGTACCTATATAAGAAAATAAGAAAACTAATCATATTAGTACAAGGTACAAATAATATTTTTTTGAAGACATATAACTTATAGAATAATAGGATTGAAGCAAAGTAATACATACTTTACCCAGTCTGCCCTTATTGTCTTTAATGCACACACTGCATGTTGATAGGGGAAACCCCTTAATTGTCATTGAAGACAACTGCAAATATGATCCACCAAATTCACTGTGAATACAATATTGGTTTTCGTGTTGGTGATATATATCTTGTCAGCCACTGCCCCTTCTGTGTTAAACTTTCAAACTAACTTCAACATCTTATTATCAATATTTGAGCTGCAGGAACCAATTTATCCTTGTGCCATGTAGCATATGGGTTCCTTCTTTTATAGTACAAGACCATGAATAGGTTCCCATATATAATCCCAACTTCACATATTGGTTTGTCTCTTATGCCACATATCATTGCATTAAAATTCAAAGAAATTGTTGTTCACATGCTCACAACAGTAGATGGGATTGAATTGGGCCCTAAGCCAATATGTAGGATTTTCATCCAAGAGGTAATTTGCAACATAAGCATTCTCCTTCACTATTTTGTCCATATTTTCCTGCAAAAGCAACACATAAAATTCTTACTAAGAAATTCACACATACAAAACACACAGGCTATGCAATACACACAACAAAAAAAAAAATCAACCTTAAAATTTTTGTTCTAATAAGATTTGGATGCATTTCGTAGAATGGTATGTAATTCAAATCCCTTGTAATATTTCTTGAAGATTTCTTACAGGTGCCTACATTTTAATAAAAGAAAAAATGCTTCAATACAGTTTGAAATCAATAAGGGAACAATTAAAAGGAAATACAAATTAGTAAAGGAAATCAACTTATAATTGAGCTTAAAACTGGTATTTTACCTTCAACAATAGATGTGTTGGTGTCCAGGAAAAAAATAGGCACAACTTCCCATAATCCTTTATGTATGTCTGATATAAAGCAAACTGGTATTTTATGATCTTTGAGGCCTGGTTTCAAATGCCTAAAAAAAGAAACCCAATTTTCTTTTGTTTCACTCCCGAATACACAAATACCCAACGGTACCAAACCATTCTGACCATCAAGTGTTGTTGCAGCCATCAACGCACCACCAAACTTACCAGTTAGATAGCATGTATTTAAACCTACCTTTGCCATGCAACCATATTGAAAATCCTTAATTGGTGCATCAAATGATATAGTCATACTCTCATATTTGTGTTCAGTCTTCCCAAAGGACAAAACAACAACAAACCCTTCATTAGTCTTGGTTACCATCTTAAAAATGTCAGATACTAACTTGTAGTTTTCCTTACAATTTCCAAATAATTCTTCTAACACCAAATTCCTATTCTTCCAAGCACAAGTGTAGGGTATGTTGGTGTTGTGGGTTTTCACAAAGTCATCTTTAATTTGTCTAGGATTTGGTATTACGGACCCAACAACTTCTCTTAATTTATCTAATACAACATCTTTCACAAAATATGGGTCAGCAAATCTATTCCTATTCAAATAATCTCCATAATATTTTTTGTGTGTGAGATTAACTTTCCTAACTTTGAAATTGTTACAACCCTTTAATTTGGTAGCAAAAACAAACCATTTACAATCATATTTTTTTATAAAACTTACATGCAATCCTATATTTCTTGGTACAACTTTTAGTAAATTTGAACTGACACTCATTAGCAACACAATATCCCCTAAGATGCTTATGAAATTCTTTCTTATTAAAGAAGATAATTTTTACCTCTATCTTCTTAGGATCATCTGACACTTACCTCTTCATCTTCATCAAATAGCTTAACATCTTCATTATTTGTGTAATGAGTATATCTGGACTCCTAATTCTGACACCAAACTGGATTATTATAAACATCATCCTTATCTGCAAACAAAACCTATATTGTTAGTCAAAAAATAGTAAAAACTACTTATAAACTAATGAAACAATACCTTTATCATCTTCTTCCTCACTGCTACTTTGTTCCTCATTATCAGTCCCAACTTTATATGTCTTCATATAATTAGCAAAATCCATATTTTCTTCATCAGTGTCAAAAATGGGAGGAGCATTTGGATTCTCAACTGGGTGACACTCACCTAAATCAATGTTCTTAAGATGAACATTATCTTCTTCATTGAAATTTATTGTTGTATGAACCCAAATTCATGATTAAATTCTTCAGCAATAACTTCAACAGGTTGACAGCTAGACCCAACAACACTAGCCAATGTAGCTTTGGATACCCAAAAAAGATTATGTTATACCCCTTGTGGTTCCACTGAATTCTTCTCACTCTCTTTGTCTTTTAGACTTGGTGATCTTCTGACAAGTACATGCTTAAAGACAAGTTTCTTAGCTGAATATGATGTCTTCTTTGGGGTTTCAAAGTTAGGAGTGTACATATCCATGTTCAGTTGTACATATCCATCTTTGTTAACTTCAGCTTGCTCCCAAAACATATCAAAATCATAATTTGTATACAAAGACCATGGTAGATATGGGTCTTTCATCCAATATAAGTTAATCCTTTGCTCTCCTATAAAATCTAGACCCAATTCAGAATATACAATAACCTCAAGCCTCCTCAAATCTGTATCATCTTTATCACAATCAACAAATAACAATGTAATCTGGCTATGAACAACAAACACAGGTATGTTCCTTTTGATATAACCACTGCAACAAAAATTAACACAAATTAATACAAATTAACCAAAAAAATGATGTATACACAATGAAACCCAATTTGGGTTCATTAATTTGAAATCAATTGAACCTAAAAAAAATCTTAATTACAGAATACCTAAATTAAAAAAAAAAAAACTAATTACAGAAACCCAAATGGAAGAAAATAAAACCCTAATTACAGAAATTGAAGAAACATAAATCCTAATTAAGTAAAATATTTTTCTTCACAAAATAATCAAACAACCCATTATCAAAAATTTCTCGAACTGAAAAAGGAAAAAAAAAACATAACCCTAACATACAAATCAATCGAAATCAACCTATTGAACTATATAACACAACAAAGAGAAACAAAATAAGAAGGGATAACATTATAAACGATAAAATAACATCAGGGTTTCATAAACTTACCTGGAAGCCAAATATTTTTTTCTCGGTTCATATATCTTTATCTTCACAAATATTAAACTTCTCTTCTTCTTCCTTGAATAATCCTAGTTTTGACTTCAAAAATTATTTAACCCTAGTTTTATCGATCAAGAGTGAGACAATGAGAGAGACGACATCATAGAACGAAGAAAGAGAGAATAAATAAAACTAAAACCCTAGTTTTTCCCCTTTGTTTCCTGCGAAGGCTTGACCTAGACTCGTGTTAGGTGGTGATTAAATCTGGAACACGTGTAATCATTTGCGAGCAACAATCTGCAGCCGTCTATAATGGACACGTATAATCATTTGAGACAACAATCTTCAGTTGTCGATTAATTCACAATTAAGATGAGTTATTATTATTAGGTATATCTAAGGTATAACTTGGTCATTTCAGCATAATAAATGGACCGACTCTGGTAAAATTGACCATTCAAGTGGATTAAAAGATGAAGTTTAATCTGCAGTAGCGATCAATTTTTTGTTTAAAATTAGAATAATATAGTTTATATACACAACTAGTGAACTACCAAGTACCAACACAAAGGGATCAAGATAGGAAAGAGAGAGAAAGCGTGAATCGGGCGAAAACTCAGTTGAATTTCCTCACCCTTTCTCAACTGGGTTGTTTTCAATGATTAGTGTTCCTTGATCTTGTGTTTTTTTTTTATTGTTCTTCCTTCTTTTCTCATGTTTCCTGGTTCTAGATCTATGTCTTTTGAGGGTTCTTCTTCAGGTGATATTTTTATAAGTTCTCAGGGTTTGAGTAAGGGTTTTGATGGTTCAGATCGTAGGATGAAGGATAAAGGCGGAGTGATTCCTGGTTTTGGTAATTGGGCTTCTTTATTTGCAAAGAAGCAACTAGAGAATATGGCTCCTGATGAGATGGATCACCGGGAATCTTCTATTGTTAATGGTGAAAGAGTTATGGTTGTGGATGATGAAGAGTTTGATCCTGATATTAATAACTGTGAAGAGATGGTTATTGGGTGTTTTGTTGGGAATCGTCTCCCTTTTATGGCGGTTGAGAGAGCTGTGAAGAGGGTGTGGAAGTTAAAATGTCACTTCATGGTAATTCAAAAAAAAATTCGAATTTGATAATTTGGAAGATAGGACTACCACACTAGAGCATGAAGCTTTCTTTATTGCTAGTCAATTACTTTTGGTTAGAGCTTGGTCTTCTCTTTTGGAGAGGGGGATCGAAGAGTTGAGAACTTTTCCAGTATGGATGAATTTTCATAATGTCCCTATACATATGTGGAATGCGAAAGGTCTTAGTGTGATTGCAAGTTTTATTTCCTATTATGACTGATAAGCAAACTCTATCTAGACAGAGAATGAGCTATGCTCGGGTTTGTGTTGAGATTGATGTGCATTGTGAGTTTCAAAGTTATTTTGATTGTGAAGGGGGTCGAGTATCCGTGGAATCCCCCAAGATGTGTTTATTGTGAGAATTTTGGTCATTCTTTTGAAAGGTGTAGTAAGAGTCCTAAGGAGCCTATGACAATGCCTACTCTTGAAAAGGGCCAACAGGTTGAAGCAAAAAGGGTGAGTGGGTGAAAAAGTATTCTAAAATATCTAGGGGTCATGTTGTTGAAGAAGATTCATATGTTGAGGTTGAAGTGGTTATGGAGGTATTGGAATCTACGGACAAACTAAAATATGTAGATAACCCAAAATCGGTTGAGGTTCTTATCTTCACTAGGAATAAATTTGATATTTAGCTGATAAAGAGGGTGGGATTGCTGATGGTGGTAATGTTCCACAAGGTAGTGGGGGTATTCTTATTAATTCTACAAACGTTTTGAGTTCTGATGCTTCTTTCTCCAAGGATGGGAATAAGTGTGATGATGTTGGGAGAGGTGTGAGGCTCATTTTTTTTTTCAAAAGTCCTCAAGTCAGGTGGTTTCAAAAGGTTGTTGAAGGTTGCAGATAATAAAAAGGCTGGTAAGGAAGGTAAGAAGGTCCATTTTTCAAATACTCCTGATGTTTTAAGTTGACTGTTGGAATATGAGGGGATTAAATGACCCCTTAAAACAGAATGAAGTTAAGAGTTTTATTAGTAGTAATAACTTAGCCATTGTAGGTTTGTTGGAGACTCATGTTCATTCGGTTCATTCGGTTAGAATAAAGAATAAGGTTTGTCCTTCTTGGATTTTTGTGGATAATTATTTTCATAGTAATAATGGGAGAATTTGGGTGGGTTGGAATCCTGAAATTTTGAAGGTCTCTATTATTTATACTTTTCTGCAAGTTATTTTTATTTACATTTTACTTCATAAGAATAAATCTTGTGTTTTTTTGTTTATTGGAATAATGATGGGATGGTTAGAAGGGCCTTATAGACTGATTTGGTAGCTTTTTCTGCTTTTAATAAGAGACCCTGGATGGTTTTAGGGGACTTTAACTCTATTTTGGAGCATGTTGATAAATTTAGTAGAACTGTTGTTAGTGCTTTTCAGTACTCTGATTTTTGGGATTGCACTCAGGATTTTCATTTTTTTTTATTTATGTTATACGGGGTGTTTCTATACTTGGAGTAACCAACAAGTGTGGGATACTAGAGCGGATAAGAAAATTGATAGTGTTGGTTAATGTAGAGTGGGTGGCTCAGTTTTAGGACTCTGTAGCTAAGTTTCTTAAATATGGTATCTCAGATCATTGTCCTTCTGTGGTAACTTGTTTTGAGGGGAAGGCTCATGGGGCTTCTTCGTTTCGTTTCTGTAATTTTCTAGCTGATGATGTAGAGTTCTTGAAGATTGTGAGTCAAGTTTGGGAGGAGTATGTAAGGGGTAATCCAACGATGGTTCTTGTAACTAAGATGAAAATAATTAAAAAGAAGTTAATAGAATGGAGGAAGTCTAAGTTTTCTAAGCTTTCTGAGAAAATTGTTGAGGCAAAGAGTACGATGACAGATTTGCAAATCCAGTTGCAGGAGAGACCTTTGTGTATTAATGCCGCTAGATATGAAAGAGAAATTATTAAGGCTTATGCACAACTTACTAGACATGATAAATCTCTTGTTAAACAACAATCTAAAGTGAAGTGGATGGCTGATGGGGACTCAAATGTGCGATTTTTCTATAACTCCATCAAGGAGAGGAGGTCGAGAAACAATATTATTATCTTACATGATAGTTCGGGAGAGAAGTTGGAGGATGACAAAGCTATTTCTAGGGAATGCATTGACTTTTATGAGCATTTATTTAATGATTTTGTTGATGCTTCCGAGGAAGATGGTTTTATAGACTCTTTTCAGTTTGATAAGCTTCTTCATGATGTTGATGGGTTGAAGTTGGTTTCTCCGGTAACTCGGATGAGGTTGTGTTTGCTCTGTCCACAATTGATTTGTCTAAATCTCATAGGCCAGATGGGTTTTCTAGCTACTTCTTCAAAGTGGCTTGGACCGTTGTTGGGGATGATTTTGTTGCTGCTATCTTGACTACTTTAATAAGGGCAAGCTCTTCAAAGAGGAAAATAGTGCGTTTATAACTCTTGTTGCTAAAGTTGATAATCATATATCTGTTAGTGATTTTAGGCCAATTTCTTGCTGCAATGTTATATATAAAGGTATAACTAAGATCTTGGCAATTAGAACGAAAGTAGTTATGAGAGGGTTGATTAGTTCAACCAATCTGCTTTTATTTCTGGTAGGTCTATCCAGGACAATATAATGTTGTCCCATGAGTTTGTTAGGAACTATCATACACAGAAGGGGTCACTTAGATGTGCTTTAAAAATAGACTTGAAAAAGGCTTATGACTCTGTTAGTTGGAATGATGTTTCTGTTGCTCTAGAGAAGTTTGGTTTTCCTGCTGAGTTCATTCATTGAGTGATGATATGTATTTCTACATCAAAATTTTCTATTTTGGGTAATATTTCTCCATATGGTTTCTTTGGTGCTAAGAGGTCTGAGACAAGGTTGTCCTTTGTATCCTTGCCTCTTTGTGATTGTGATGGAAATGTTTAGTGCTATTTTGCAATTGCAAGTGGTTCAGGGAAAGTATGGGTTCCATCCTAAATGTAAGTGTACTAATCTGACCCATCTTTGCTTCGCCGACGATGTTTGGTCTTCTTCAAAGGAACTTTTGAGGCTGCTGAGGTAATTAAATATTTTTTGAAAATGTTTAGTGTTTGTTCAAGGCTGGAGGTAAGTTTGCAGAAATCTTCTCTTTATCATTCTTGTATTAAACGAGAAGTTTTGGATCCTATTTTGATTTGTGTTTGGTGTGCTGAGGGGTCCCTTCCTGTTCAATACTTAGGCGTTCCGCTTATATCTACTAGATTATCGTATAATGATTGTTTGTCTTTGATATCCAAGGTAACCAAAAGAATTAAATCTTCGAAAAACAGATTTTTAGCATATCCTAGTAGGCTTTTGCTTATTAAAGTTTTTTTGTATGGTATGGTGTATTTTTGGTTTTCTTGCTTCGTGCTTCCTAAGAGGGTTTATAAGGAGCTTAATTCTGTTTTCAAAAGGTTTTTATGGGCTGGTACTGATCTTGGCAAGAAACATAATCCAATTAGTTGGATTCAAATTTGTAAGTCGTTGGTTGAAGGTGGGCTTGGTGTTTAAAATATAGAGTTGACCAACTATGCTGCAAATTTGAGGCATGTTTGGGATCTAAGGAAGGAAACAGTTTGGACTCAGTGGGTTAAAGTGAATTTGATTACATCCAAAGATTTCTGGAGTATGGAGGGGCCCCAAGATTGTTCTTGGAGTTGCAGGAGAATTTTAGCTTGCAGAGATTTAGCTAAGCCATATATGGGTATTATTTTGGGGAATGGTCATGCTACTAGTTTCTTGCTTGGTTTCTGGCAGACTTTGTGACTATATACCTATTGATGTTATTGGTTATTTTGTTCAGATGGGATTGCATTCTGTTTCTGATTTTATTCTAGATGGTAAGTGGACTTCGCCTGTAGATATTGGTGGTATTAATCTTATAGATCGGGTGAAGGAGGTGGGAGTGGATTCTACAGAGGAGGATAAACTAATTTGGAAGGCCAGCAAAATATGGTAATTTTTTTATAGAAGATACATATGGTGCTATCTCTCAGTAGGGGAGTGTGGTTGATTAGGTTAATCTTGTTTGATTTACAGGTTATATTCCTAGACATTCTTTCATAGGTTGGTTGGCTATGCATAGGCGATTGAAAACTAGAAGCAGAATTTTGCAGTGGGGTATACAAATGATGCTTGATGTTTATTATGTAAGGAGGCTATTGACGATGAGAATCATTTTTTTTGCAGTTGTGTCTTTTCCTCTACAATATGGCAGGGTCTTATGTACAAGATGGGGTATACCAGGTGTTGTTTTCTGAATTGGCAGCAGGAGATTGAGTGCAACATTGCAAATTTTGTTGGTAAAGGGGATGTTAATATCATTAGAAAATTGGCTTTGAATAGCTTTGTGTATCACATTTGGAAGGAGAGGAATAAGAGGTTGCATACTGCCAAAGCTAGAACTGATGACTCTATTAGTTTCCTTATAGTAACTGATGTGAGATTAAAAGTGGAAGCTAGTCATTTTTCTGATGTGGACTCTCTGTCTGTTAAAGCTTTTCTGAATAAATGGAATATTTCTTGCAGTTTTAGAAAACCTAATGTTATTCCTTGTAGATGGAAGTACCCAGTTGTGGATGAGGTAATGATTAATACCGATGGGTCAAGGAGGGATGCGTCTGGGGGGTTTGGAGCTCTTAGTCGGAATCCCGAGGGCTTGCCCGAAGCTGCTGATATAGGTGGTCCAGGTCCTGATATTGTTGTGAATTTGGAACTTAAAGGTACTGGGTTAGCTCTGAGGCTTGCTTTAAATAAGGAGAAGTATAAAATTCACATTAGAACTGACTCTATGGATGTTTACAAATTGTTTAATAGTAAGGACCCTAAACTTACTTCGGGGAATATGCATATTTGGAGATGTATCTGTCAGCTGCGAAGACGTGTTTGGAGAGTTAAAGTGAGTCATATGTATAGAGAGACCAAATCGGACAACTAATTAACTTGCTGCTATACATCCTAATGGGGCTTTTGTTGAGATTGAGCCTGGTGATTTTTATTAAGAGTTGACGGAAATTATGGAGGATAGAGAGTTTATTGTTTATTTTCGCGTTTGTTAGTTTCTGTATTTAGTTTTGTTGTTTGGTTAGAATCTCTTTAGCCCGCTTAAAACTAAAAGAAAAAAACACAGCTAGTGCCTATACTTGAACCGATGGATTTCATTCTTGTTTATAACGAACTTATTGTACGCAAAATTCTAATTCCGGATTGTATTTTTTACTGTACCGCCTTTGCAGTCGAAGCAGGTCAGCACAAGTTTATATCAAAATTATTCTTGGAATCTTTCCAAGAAGCTGAATATTCCAAGAATCTTGCACGTACAATTACAAATGCCGTCCTGATCTCACAGTCTTAACTCCTCCTGATAGATTCATTAACCTTCTGCTTCTTTAAATCCCGGGGGCCATGAAACTAGAAACTTTAACTGACACGTTTCAGTTACCAATCCTTCTAATATTTTGGAATTTTTGGATCTTTAAGCACGATGGTGAAAGGTTACCTACAGATATCTTGGTTCATTTAGTTCTACAATTGCTGGTTTCTCCTATCATGCAGTCGGTCGTTTTGTGGCACACTAGCGAGTGAGACGCTTGAGGTCCATGTCATGGGTCCATTTGAGACAAGTGATTGTTTAGTCTCACTCAAAGACAGACATTTGGTTGTGCTCATTTTACCGTTGATTTGTTGGTTCAATTAATCAATCAATTAGTCAATTTTGGTTAAGTGACATTTTATAATTATACGAGCGATATGATGATAACTAGCTGCCGATCGGTTGGAGTGTCAACTGTCAAGTGACACGTGCTGCATATTCCAACGGTCACACTGTTTCGGAATTGATTCTCTAATTCTCTTCCTATGACGTCAGGTGGTGATGTACTGTATATACGTTATGCAGTAAATCTATCGTACACCGAGTACTGTGTACAAAATAACAGGTCTCCGAATTTGACAGTATGTCAAGTCCTCTGTGGAGAAGTACTGCGCGACATCCGGTGGTAAAATATTTGACAATGTGCAGTAAATAGAGTTTTGAGTGTTTGGAGTGGTTTTTTACGGTACATCTTTACCCTAATTGAGGCCTATTTAATTGAGGCTTATCAAATTATGTGTCCATCTGTATAAGTGGGTAAGGTGTTGGAAAATTATCAAAGATGGAGGATGAAAACACTAAAGGAATCGTTGTTCTCCACTAAAAGAGAATTGTTGTTCTTTCGATTTCAAGGTTTTTGGATAATTGTTATTTTAGACTAATATTTGACCCTTCCAAAAATAATTCATAAGTACTATTGGATAATTGAGTATTTGTTGGATTTTATTACATCAATCTTGATTATTTCTGTATTATTCAAAGTGTTCAAATTACTAATACCAATTGAACCAGAGTTCTTTTAAACAAAGACTCAAACACTTTGAGTGCAGACTTAGTCATGTAAAGATTGCAAGCAATTCTGTTACTAAGTCTCTCCCTCATTAATTAGCTTGCATTCTGTTTGAGACATATCAACCTCATTGTACATACACACAATTAAACACAGACCACGCTTATCAAACAGATAAAAAAAATTAAGAGATGAAATATAACAATAAAAATAAGCAAAAAAAATAAACAGACAAACTCTTTGGCGTATTGAGGCGAATAATCTCTTTACTTAAGACATTTAATGCACTGTATATAATACTTGTGGGGACAGAAAATCATCTCGCCACGTGTTCGGATCTCAACACCTAAACACGAGAGAAACATATTTCATGTGAACACCGAAGCAATACTCAGTCAACATAGGGATCTCCGTCTAGTACACAAGACTGAGACGCGTGGAAAGCACTACAAGAGAATCAACGACTAAGTTTGAATTAGACAACTGGGCATTTAATGTGCGAACAGAGTGGTCATATCAACTGTTTGTTAGTTGTCAGGCCAAATGGCAAGATATTATTGGAGGAAGAGCGGAAGGACAACTACAGTTATAGCGAGGCCTATTGAACGAATCTACCAGCGAAGTGAAATGCTAGCGAAGCAGAATTCATTTCCAAGTAAGTTAAAATAAGATCACCTCGGCGAAGCCGACTATGTCCGAAGTAAAATATACTCGAAGCAAATTGTATCCAAGGATCTGTGAAACAAACCCTAATTTTATATTTTGGCTATAAATAGGCATGTGAATAACCGTAATAGGGTTGATCAATCCCGTAAGAGAGTAAGAGAGAGAACTACTGTGAAAATCCATAGGCAATCATCTATGCTTTTAATCATCATCATATCATAGTGAAACCCCTCATGTGGACGTAAGTTTTAACACCAAACTACGTAAATCTATTGTGTTCATTGTTTGTTCATTATTGTTTGAGTTTTGATCATATGATATAGGTGGAAGACACATAAGTGATCTTTAAGATTGTTCTTGGGTGTGTTATGGGATTTCCTGCAACTACAATATTGTTACAGGAAAATGGCATATGTCTCCATCATTCAACAATACCTTGATATTCTTCGCAGCACTTCGAATTATACCAAACAATGAACGCGAATATTGTAGCACAAAACTCTCTTAACAGACTCTCAAAAT
Organism: Papaver californicum; assembly: GCA_023531435.1. Classification (NCBI taxonomy): domain Eukaryota; kingdom Viridiplantae; phylum Streptophyta; class Magnoliopsida; order Ranunculales; family Papaveraceae; genus Papaver; species Papaver californicum. The sequence goes on from JAJJMC010019063.1 coordinate 5,391,483, forward strand.
ATTCCAATGAAGTTGCAAAACCAAACTTATTTTTTCTGTGTTTTTCCTTCTCAGGAAGAAGGGTTTTTTATTTCGAGTGAAACAAGGCAACTTTAGAAAATACAGTTTCATTTCAAATGGTTAGGATACAACGGTTGGGATATACCGGTTGGGGTATATCTGTTGGGAACATATACAATTTCCCTTGAATCTGTGTCGTGGCTGCATTACCCATGTATAGAGGCTCGCCGTTCTCAACTTTCTCATAAGTAACAAACATAATGCGATCAACACATACATGACGAGTAGCACCAGTATCAACCCACCACTCGTTTGTGTTGTTTACCATGTTCACTTCAGAGATAACAGAGCATCTATATTTGTGACTTTCGATAAAACATGACCCAATGTTCAATTTATCCAAGCCTTCAGTAACCATAGCAATAAGATTCAATTCTGGTATGTCTTCGGCAAATGACGCCTCTGATTTGTTCTTCTTCTTTGGTTTGCTTTTCTATTCTTGGTGCGACAATATCTGGTGTAATGCCCCTGTTCACCACAGTTATAGCAATCTCCATCGAACTTCCTTTTCATTGCCTTGTTCTTGTTCTTGGAGAAGTCATTGTGCTTACATTTTTCCTTGGTTCTGTTGGTTCCTTCCTCAACCATGTTAACCTTAGATTTTTCAGAAGTTAATTCATTTTTCTTGTCAGCGTTGCGACTTTCCTCTTTCACTTGAAGCCTTACAATCAAATCTTCCAACTTCTATTCCTTGGTTTTATGTTTAAGATAGTTCTTAAATTCTTTCCAAGAAGGTGGAAGTTTTTTAATCAGCGCTGTGACTTGAAACGACTCACTTAAAATCATCATTTCTGCCTTTAATTCATGTAGTATGATCTGAAATTTTTGCACTTGGTTCATGACGGAAGTCCCATTCACCATTTTGAAGTCCAAAAACCTTGCTGTAATAAACTTCTTAACCCCTGCAGATTCAGTTTTGTACTTTTTCTCGAGTGATTCCCAAACTTCCTTTGTCGTCTTCAATGGTTGGTAAACTCCATAAACAGAATCCTCTAAAGTTGAGTATGTAGTTCTTACAAAGAAAGTCTAAGTGTTTCCAAGCCTCTACAGTAGTTTCATGATGGGCATCTCCATTCCTTTAAAATACCGGAGGATCATCATCTAAATATTTGGTCAATCCCAAAGTAGCGAAGAAGAATAGCGTTTTTAATTGTCACCGCTTAAAGTCTAACCCACAAAACTTTTTTGGTTTTTCAGCATAGTGGATACTGTGAGAAAAACATTTGTTGGAAGTACTAGATCCAATATTATTAGTAAAAGCACTAGAAGAACCATTCCCAGCGTTGGAATCAATTGTTTCATTCGCCATTATCCGAAACCATACCCACTGTACACAGTTAGTTCAAATACTCACAATACCCACTGTATAGTAAGCACAAAACCGTAATCAAAATTAATCATAGTACCCACTGCATATATTGGTGCTCCAACGGAAAAATACAAAACAATCCCAATATGTACAGTAAGCATTAGATAATCTATACATTCCTAGTACGTAGCCAAACCTTAAATAGCCTTACTGAATCACTTTTGTGTGGTAAGTAAAGAAAGTTGATCTACTACAGGTATACAAATCTCAGTGAGATATGCATGATTAGATTAATCAAATGAACATTCTAACTGTGTAGTATACTAGTATGATATACAAGAATTAATATCACATAACTACTACAGTACTATTCCAATACTTAGATCTACCGTAGTGTGATCAAAGAATTACAACCTACTTTGTAGTATGTAACCAAGAATCAAAATAAAACAAAATAAACCATCAAATATCTTAAGATTGTTGGATTTTATCACATCAATCTTGATTACTTCTACACTATTCTTAGTGTTCACTAGTACCAATTGAACCAGAATTCTTTTAAACAAAGACCCAAACACTTTGAGTGTAGACTTAGTCACGTAAAGATTGCAAGCAATCCTGTTACGAATTCTCTCCCTTATTAATTGGGTTCAATTCTGATTGATACATATTCACCACATTGTAGATACACACAATTAAACACAGACCATACTTATCAAACATATAGATAAATTAAGAGATGAAATGTAACAATGAAAATAAACAAAAAATAAACATACAAACTCTTTGGTGTATTGAGGCGAGTAATCTCTTTACTTAAAATATTTAATGTCCTCTATATAATATTATCAATGAAAATGACATATGTCTCCAGTATCAAAAATACCTTGATATTCTTTGTAGCACTTCGAATTATGCCAAACAACAAACACGAATATTGTAGCACAAAACTCTCTTAACAAGCTCTCAAAATATTTCAATGAAGTTGTAAAACCAATTTTTTTTGTGTGTGTTTTTCCTTCTCAGGAAGAAGGGTTTTTTATTTCGAGTGAAACAAGGCAACGATTTAGAAAATACAGTTTCATTTCAAATGGTTAGGATACAATGTTGGGATATAACGGTTAGGGTATATCTGTTGGGAACAGATACAATTTATATTCACCAATTATAAATGGATTTGGGGGCCATTATATTTCCAACAGTATTTCTTTCAGGATTAGGGCTGCACAAGAAAACCGTAAAACCGTCGCCGAAATAAACCGAGTTGATAACAACAACTAAGGTAACGGTTCCAAAACAGCGTAACCGTAGATCTTCAGGTATAGGTAATAGGTTTTACTTTGAAAAACGACCGAACCGCACCTATAAAACCGAAAATTAATATCCATAGGATGAACTTAATATTAGTCGTTGATCTAGATATGTAACCCTAAAAATCTCTAGCTCCACTCATTCAAATGATTCTCTCTTTTCACGACACTCTTCACTCTTCACATACACAGAGAGGCCACCCCCACCATTCACCAGCTCTATCAATCACCTCCACCAAACAACTCTTGCTCTTCTTCTATTTTTTATAGTATCTATAAAAAACCCATCTCAGATTTAACTTACATCATGTTTTTTTTCCTGGATCTGACTCATCTAGATCTGACTGGAATCACCTGACTCATCTGGATCTGATTCAATTCTGTTTGTTTTGTTAGTCAGGCCTGAATCAACTGAATTAAATCAGTTGTTTGGTCCAATAAGTCAGGGATATTTCCATACTGACTCAAACGGGTCCGAGTCAGGGGTTAGGTCTTACTCGGGTAGCGAGTCAGATCTGACTCAAAATTAAAAACAAACGGTCTGACTTCTGACTCGAGCCGAGTCAGATCCAGACCATGAGTCAGTCAAAAATAAACACAACGCTAATTTAACTTGTTTGACTTCCTTCTCATATTTCAAGCTCAGAAACCCCATTAATATTTCTTTGTTGCTTTTCTACCAACAACCATCAGTGACACGTCTCTTTTCTATTTCTTCTCAATCTCATTACTGAAACCCATCTTTCAACTCATAATAGATTCATTTCTCAGTTTCTAATTTCCATCTCGAATCAACTTCACATTAAACTCGATCCCCCATTTTCACTGCCAAAGCCACCAGTAACCTGACCCAGGTTAACCCTCACTGAATCTCAAACCACTTCATTGCCTAAATCGATGGAGTATCACGACATGAATAATAATAGTGAAACATGAATTCTTTTACCATCCAATATTTATATTATGTTTAATTGTGTTTTTATAATAATGAGATATGATCTACCTTTGTTGTTTAAATTAAAGTTCATGGGTATGATGATTGATTTATTATAGGGTTGTTGAAATTATTCATCTGTTTATATTTCATGTTTATTTTGTTCTCTTTAAAATCCTTTTCTTTGTTATATACTTCCATTAAAATACAGTGCATAATTCTCTCAAGGAAAAAACCTAATAAAATCGTTACCGAACCGGATCGATCGGACCAGCTTAAAACCAAACTGATACTAGACCGGTTCGGTGATGGTATGAATTTGGAAAACCGATTATAGGTCGGTTCGGCCGACTGTTTAGCTAAAAACCGAACCGTACCGTGTGCACCCCTATTCAGGATAGAATGAAGCCCTATTAAAAATATAATCGAGCTCAAGACTTGTACAATCTTGATTCGACAAAAAACATACACTTCAAGAGATTTCTGAAATGCTTGGAAAGAAGAGAAAATACAAGTTTTTTTTATGTTGCTTGATGAGGATCAATCATCAATTCAGCGTTATTTTAAGGGTATTTGTTTATGTTCAAGATGCATGTTCATCACCAAAAGATACCTCCAATAGGCATCAATGGTGTCTAATGGGAAAGGTCGTATCCCTTCAATTTCAAACTAAAATCGAATTAGGTTCTACAGAAAAGATTACCATTCTGGGATGCTTTTGACAATATCCAACATAAGGGGCGTCTAAAAAGAGTGAAACTACTAAATTACCCTCTATGAAAACCTAATACTTTGATCTATTTTTTATTTTAATTTCAATTACCACCTATTATTCTCTTCTCTTCTCCTTATTTTTTTTCATTTTCAAACTAAAACATCGTTGATTATCAATGATTCAAAAACCGATTACTCATGTTTTTTCTTCTATATAACAACGATGACAAAACTAGTAAAGCATTCCAATGGAAATACTCAAACTCGTGGAAGTGACACAAGAATTACTAAAGCGATTCGAAACAAACAATAAAAAAAAAACGGTTACATAAGACGAAGAAAATATGAGCGCAATACAAGCATAACAAATGGCTCAAATCAGGTATTTTTTCAATCAGCTCATTCCCCTTAACCAGGTTTCATCAACATGCATCTACTGAAAATTAAAAAATTTGAAACCTAGGTTTTATGTGTTTAACAAGAATCGGTCAATTTTAATGTTCACACCGATTCTTATGTTAATCGGTCGATATTCATGCCCATGTAGATCGATTGTTGTTGATGCTCTTCAGGGTTGAAGAAAATTAAACCAGAATCGTTCGATGTAGGCATCCATATGATCCGATTCTGGTTTTAAGGTAGTGCATTTTTTTTTGGGTTTTTTTTTTGCTATAATCGGTTGATATGAATGTCCACATCGATCAATTATAAACTATCTAGCTCATAATTATTAAATATAAGTGGTTATATCGACCGATTGTATGTAGAGAAAATACCCAAAAAAAAATGGAGGATTTTTATCCTAGAATCGGTTGATATGCACACCTTTATCGATCGATTTTGTGGTGTAAATTGGTAGGAATCGGTGGATGTGGATGTATCATGATGGAAGAACAACAAAGAGATAAAAGCAAAGATTCAAAGAAACCAAGGAAGCAAAACAGGGGATATTTTCCAAAGTCACCGTTGATGTTACCTCACGACGCTAATGATCCGATTTATGGATTACCCGGTGATGGAGGAGTGTTGTTATAGGGGTACAAACATATTTGGGTTGTTACCGTCTGTGCAACCATAGTAATTATCTCAACCTTATGTTATATCGTCTACTTTGATTTAAACTATCATCTACTTCCTAATTTGTCGTCATATGTTATTAGGATCACACTGATGTTGTACGTCTTCTTAAACACCATTCGTCGATGAGTAAAATGATTTTATGGCCATTGTTTGAATAAGTACCCCACCACTCGTCCAACACATAGATGTTGCAGGGTTGTAGACTGCAGTAAAGAATTCGGTGGTTGGATATGACAAACCCATTGTTTCTGTCTTTTACGAGGGTTATTACGCAAAAACAGATATTTTGCATCTTCCGTATGGCGAAATGACAATAACTCTGAATGATGTGCAGTTGATTACAGGTCTCAACGTAGGAGGTAAAGCCGTGACGGGGCCCGACTACGTGAATGAGCCTACTTTGAATAAAATTTACAATTTCACTTCGAGGTTGTTTGATGGGATGAAAAGAATACTCCGTCGAAGATGCAAGTAGCTGGCTAAAAGTAAAGAACATTTCATCTCAAGAGCTTAAGGGACCAATTCTCGGAAACATAAGAGCTTCGTAAAAGACATGAGTTGACTCAGGACCATATCACTGTTACATCCACCACATATAATTTTTATATCTTGGGATCTATTATCTTCCCTGACTTTTCTGGTTCTCGTATGAACACCAACTATATACAACTATTAGTTATCGTAGTGGGTGCCTTGCGTACTTGTTGAACGAGATGAGAAAGCGTACTAGGGTATATATGAACAAAGTTAGAGGAAATATGGCACTTCTATAGGTAATTCAAGTGATGTAGTCATTGTATTTTGTTTATCTTACTCTGTGCTTTTCTCACCTATAATCCTATGTTGATGCAGGTGTGGATATACTTGCAATTACCAAAGTTTGCTAAAAGGGCCCATGTGAACAACAAGTAGGATGATGTTTTTTTTGGAAACCGATATTCCTTCAACGGTAAGACGAAGAATTTGCTAAAGGAATTTAAGGATTTGAGACAACAATTGGGGCAACTTGACAACGACAAATGTTTTCTTTAACCCTAACAAGCAAGAGGTAACGGAAAAAATTATGATTTGATATTGCCAGGAGCAATAGTTTTTTGGACCTATGTTTCATCCCAAAGGTCGACAAGAGTGGCGAGACAATATGATGGTGTACAAGAGATCCACAAGAACTCTTTTCAACAAAAGTACAAATTGAAGAAGAAATCATGTAAGTCCCTTGGTAACGAGATTGTGGTTATTCACGAGCCTTTACCATCATTTAAGGATTGAGAATAAAGGGGGTACTTCAAAGTTCAAATGGGTAGGTCTCTGAACTCAGATGATGAGGTATCTCCGGAATACATGGCGTGGTACGTAATTTATTCTCTTATGGTTTGTTAAGTTTTTGTCATGACTTGTTAAATTTTTGTTGTTTGAAATGAAAACAGAAAGGAAAAATCACACATTTGATCAACAAAAAACAAACATGTTTGGGAAGAGGAAAAAATATTGAGGAGAATGAAAGGAAGACACTAGAAGATAAATAAGATGGTGTTATATAGGGGGAAACGTTGTAGTCGGGGCCAAATAGAAAAACCAGAGAAATAAAATAGTATTCCGGGTGAATCAAGCAGCGGACACGACAGAAATGACCAACATGATAGCTACGATAATGACGGCGCTCCAGAACGACTTGCTAAACGAGGCCAAGGTGGTTTTGGAGGGCATCATAGTCGTGGTGAGTGTGGTGTTGACTATGGAAATAAATGAATTGATTATACTTTTTAAAACTTGTTTCTTTAACTATGGAGTCAAAACTTATGTCTATAACTTTGTTGTTTTTGAATTAAAACATGTTAGATACCAATCCAGTTATCTAAATATCATCTTTATTAATCATGCAATATAAATGTACCAGTATGCATCTGTTAGGTAGACCACATGGTGGAAAAAGTGGGAAAGTTGTCTATCACTCATGCATCCTTGATGGACTGCCATTACTATGAATTACGAACCAAGTATTCAAACGTCGTGTTTTCAGTCACCGATACATATTGAGTCGAGGACCACTTTCACTGAAGGACCTCTTCCATGTTACATGGCTGAGACGACTTCCTAGTAAAGAAGCCCAATAACAAGCCCATGTATAATTACAAGATTATACCTGACCTATTTGGAGAGAGATCTAGGGGTGAGCATATAAACCCAAATCCGCCAACCCGACCCAATCCACTAGTAAATTGACGGGTGGACACCCAACCCGTTTATGGACGGTTTGGACATGGATGTATTTTTAAAATTCACTAAATAATGGTTTGGGTACGGGTGTAAGTCTAGATATCCATTGGACATACGTACCCGTTATGTTTAAGGGTAAAGAAGAAATTTATAAAATACAGAGGGACATATGTGTATTATGAAGGTACTATATAACTTTTAATGTTTTCATTCTAACTTAGTTGTACCGATGAATCAAATTTACAAGCAAGCAGTACTGAATATATTCTTTAAACTTTACTTTTGATTGTTGGGATGACATTATTATAATTTTAGTATTGCTATGTTGTAATACTTCCTTCGCTTCAGCGAAATGTTAACACACTTTTTCATTTTAGCCTAAAAATATAGGCTAAAATGAAAAAGGGATAGTAACACTTTTGCTGAAACAAAGGTAGTATAACTTAATATATTCTTTAAATTTGAGTAATTCAATGTCTAAATTAGTTTTTTTTGTTAACATGATAATTATTTCCATTTTTCCTAATAAAAAACATGAAATCCGTGGATTTACCCACATCCAATCCGCCCACCCGCCCATCCATGGATGTCAAATCCGCGGGTGATGGATTGGACACGGATGCAAATCTATACCTGCCATTTTGATGGGTTGGATTTGGATGACACCAAATTCACGGGTTCCACCCGTTGCTCACCCTTAGAGAGATCCTATATTAAGTCAGGTCTTATAACTCACAAGTCTCAAATTCTAAAGAAGCATTTTGTTTTATGTTGAGCCTACATTTGAATTCTGATTATGGACTAGTCTAAGGTTAAACAACTGTTAAGTCTATTTGTCTTATGATTTTTGGAAATTGCTGATTAGAAACTGAGTAAATATTATGCAGCGATTCATGCCGATCAATCAAAAATCAACATTTAAGATGCACAAGTAGGCAAGGGACGGAAAAGAAGTTTTTTCTGTGGGCCTAACCCGAGATCACATTCAGGAGAAACAACTATAAATGATAAAAAGTTGAAAACATATCAACGTGAATCCTGTTTTGAGGCATACATAAAACTTTTGAGGCATACCTAACGAAAACAAAATAGGGTCATTAGGTTGTAAGACCCCACCACCCCTTATCAATCGTTTTTATAATGACAATTATACCCTTACTCTATCAATGTTAATATTAATAATTAGATGTTAATAATAATGATTAATTGATAATGTTTGATTAAACTATTAGTGGTAAATTAGTAGAGAAATGAGATTTGTGTGAGAGAGTTGGGGTTTTTGAAAGGAAGAAGAAGAAGTGGAAAAAAACTTAGGGTGTTTGATTTTTTTGTGATTTTTGAGACTTTTGTGATTAAAGTGACAAATGGGTGATTCAAATGATGAAGGAGAATCTTCATCTCGTAAACCCAATATAATATACATCAACTACAACTGTAATACCCGCATCCAAACTTGAGGTTAATTATGTCTTTTTATCCCATGGGTATTTTCGTAATTCTTGTAACGAGGTAATTACATAAATTCATTTTATTAGAGTTGATTTTTTAATACTCTGCAGAATCCTCAAATTTGCATATTTAATGGCCAGATTCACTAAACTAAAATAACGTTGATGTGTATAGAAGAATATCAATCCATTTAGTCTCATTGGGGATGAGAGGTATCCAAAACTTTAAAGTTGAATTAGGTTTTACTCTGAGGCAGGTGATAGAGGGCTTTGTAATGAGGCTATAGCCTTTTGAATCACCCAAATCCGAGGTTCAGAGCTCAAGATATGGTCAAAATGGTGAAGCATATCAACATTAGGCCCAAAAATCCATTTTTAGGCCCATTACGGGTTCACTAGGGTCTTGGGCGAATTTCCACCTCAAAAACCCTATTTTTCTCATGGGTTAGTCTCTATATAGTGGGTGAGACACTGAGGCAATAAAAAAGAGAAGAAAAGGAAGAAGGAAAAAAAAAAGGAGAAAACAAAAAAACTATGGAGAATAAGAAGGAGATGTAGCTTGGATTTTTAGAAAGGAACCTAAGGAGAATCAAAAGGAGTTTGTAGTTAATAAAGTTAGATTGCTAAATCCCTTTCTCTTTGAGTGATTTTCTTGTATTGGATTTCAATTTTCATATGGTTTTGTATAGTTAAATTTTGGTAATTTATTTATATAATTCTATATTTCTGATCGACAATCAGCTTTCTCCGATTACTAATTAACATACTTAGGTATTTCTGGTTAAATTTTGAGGATAATCCACCGTATATTCATTGTTGAATGTATCTTTTAACTTGGTGATGTTTTCTGAAATTTCATGATAGATTCGCTTTGTCATGATCTTGACCCTTTTAGGAAGTCTTGATGATATTAAAATGATTTGAAGAATAAACAAAAGTTGTAGATTTGTGTCTTATCTTTCATTGTGCTTTCGATTTGTTTAGTTCCATATTATTCTGAATTAAATCTGAATATTTTGGTAACATGATGTAATCTGCTCACTTTTTAAGACGATCTTGTAAAATCAATATATTTGTTTAAGCCATTGGTTTGATGTAAATTTTGGGTATGTCATATTTAGTTATGTTGGGTATACTCAGATAAAATTTGAAGATGATCATACCATTAAAATGTCCAGAAATATCCGAGTTATAGGAAGGACCTTTCCGTAAAAATTTTAAAAAGTAATACACTTATTAGGACATTTATTTAAGAAGCTATAATTGTTATTTTTTTTCAACTTTTGGATATGTTGTAAATTGTTGATCTAAGTTTAAGGTGTAAAATTTTCATAATAACACAATCATGGTAAGTACTATAAATCGTGGTGAGTTTGCAGTTGTGCATGTAGAAAATTTGTCTTGTACAAGTATTCAAAATCTTCCATAATTTGATATCTAAACGTTACTTTACTTTGAAATATATGTGAAATGTAAACATTTTGATTATGATTGTGTAGTGAAGATATCTTTATGATCCATTGAGTATTGATTGGTTAATCTGACAAGAAAAAGGTTGATTTAGTTTTGTGTGTGTATCTTGTTAAAGTTATCACTATTTTTTTTCAATTGATGTTGGATTTCAAAGGTTGGGTTGGAATTTGTACTAATAATTGGTTATATTTTGCCATTTATCCTTCCAAAAGTATAAGTGTATTGCACAATGGGATCCATGCAACCAGGTGTTTTCTATAAGCCTTGTTTCGCAACTTGAGCATATTTTATTTATCACAAAGTTAAATATGAATACATTATTTTATTATGTTGATGGACATGATTGTGGTATTACTATAGCACTGGAATTGTATATATATTATATATGTGTGAACGTTTCAGAGTGGGACGAGGGTCCTTGGGCAGCGACCCCTAAATACCCTGGTTGAAGAGATACGAGTTATCATTTGGAATGATTGATCTTCTCAAAACCCATGTGGGGTTCCCTTGGCGCGAACGGATTTTGTTTTGATTATATTTGACGGGATACGAGTTATCCTTGGGATGGTTGTTCCCTAAACCCACGTGGGTCTCCCTTGGCACGAGCAAGTTTTGATTTATATATTAAAACAGGCTCCCAGCGTGCGAGCGGTATTTATTTTCTAGGGTGTTAGCATACTCCCAGAGTTTGAACGGTAATTTGATGTTTTGAACAAGATTTTCAGGTAAGGGTAACTATAACAGTCTTCGCTTTGTTCTATATAATTTATTTTGATTTTATAAATATTGTTTGATGAACTATGGTCATTCTTGATCCTTGTGGGTACATAGGCAGCCGCATTGCGGTGCAACACGTGTGATTAAGATACAACATCTAGTCTTGTACTCATAATTCGAGTTGTTCATGAATTTTCCATAAATAATTGTTACCGGTATTTTGTGTGGTCGTTAATGATGTTTCATTGATCTTTAGTTAATTTAAGTTGTTTACAATGAATTTAAGTAGTGAAATATATGAATGGTTTCTATCTAATGGACTTAGATTGAACAAATCGGGATTGGATTCTAAATGTATATGTTGCATTTCGGATTTTGGATTTTGGGTAAAATTCCAGACCTAAAATTCGGGGTGTCACAACAACAATGATCCAGATTTGGCTTACTTTTTGGATTATGAGAATGATTTTAATAAAACTCAAACTCAACCTCAACCTCAAGATGATGATTTTTATGAGCCAAATCCAAAAGATGAATACATTGATGAGGAACCTTATGCTAATAATACACATGTATACTTGTAGACGACGTTTAATCACCTTTTTTTAGGTTGAATTCATCAAGAGATTGATTTTTTTTCAGTTTCAGTATTGGGTTCGGCTATAAAATTATCATCCGAACTTAACGCGTGAAGAACTGTTCGGCTGGTAATTGTAAAGTCGAACCTAAGTTTGAATATAAAATGTTAAGTTCGGTTAATTTGTAATTTTTTTGTTATTAGCCGAACTTGTAAAATAGAGGGTTCGACTAATTCGCACTACTATTAATAGTAGCCAAATCTGACATAGTTTGGTTCATAATTGGCGACCTCCAGTGTAATGTTCGGCTACAAATATGTTTTCATTATCAGTCGAACCTTATAGTGTAAATTGATTTAACACACAAGTCATACGGCTATAAAAATTTCTTATCGAATTAGCCGAACCTTGAAAAGGCAGTGGTTAGTCTATTATTTTATATATTATAGCAGCCGAACCTAGATTTAATAGATGAATCAAAGTTGTTTTTTGGGTCATCTAACCTTGTCGTATTCTTATAGACATTGGTTGTTGAACCTGTACCTATGCACGATCAACCTTCGGCTGTTAACATCATCTACGAAGAAAATAAAGATCACTTCCAAAATGACTTGGTACGTAGAAAATTCAATGATGTTTACTCTATATGTTAACTATATTCCAAAAGCTTTACTAAGTTTATATTTGACCTTGTATTCATGTAGACATGGGAAAGTAAACCCGAAGCAAGGGATTGGGTTGAGGAACATGGATTGAAAATAAATTGTGTGCTAGTGTGTGGGAGACAAATCCGACTTGACCGGTTTGAAATGGTTTGTAAGAGAAGTGGGAAAGACGTAGACAAGCATAAAAAGGTTTATGTGTATATTACGAAGACCGAGAGAAAAAATAAGACTAAGGTGGAGAAAAGAGAATGCCCCTTAAAGATTGTTTTCAATTACAACAAAATTGAACTAATTGGACCATGAATAAAAACATGGATTGTCGTCATAACCATCCACGTGCACTTGATCTTCATGGATATGCAAAAGTATCAAGGATCAAACCAAATGAATACGTGGAATTAGCTAAGATGTCAAAAGCACGTGTGCCACCGATTAAAAATACTTAGAAAATTGAAGGTGGATGACAAGAATAACAAATCTAATATACAAACTATCTACAACGTAAGAAGCACTTTGAGAAGGAAAGATTTTCAGGTAGGGAGGTGATGCAACAAGTGATGCGGTTGGCGGTGAAGCCCAACTACATGGTACAAAAGAAGTTGGATGAGTTCGGACAAGTCATTGATACGTGTCGTAAGTGCAACAAATTACTCGATATATTTCTCACTAATTAACTAAAAACTTAGCGGTAGTAAGGATCGTTCCCACAAAGAGCTGTGTAACTGAGATGTTATTTAGATTAGCAAAACTATAATAAAGTAAATACAAATGGGGGAATGATTTAATTAACTAAAAATAAGAATACAAATATAATGAAAAATAAATGATGACTAGGGAGTCCTTCGCCGTTACTAAATGTTAACTGAATTAGTATACTTATATATCTTTCATTAGAACCATTCATCACCAACCGTAGAATAACAACTAGAGTAGTGTTATCCCCAAAATTCCTTGTGTAACCAGATAATGAAGCGCTCGCATATCAGATCTATCCAACCAAACCACCAAGTAGTAGCGTACTCAAGGTGTAACTCAATCGAAAGCTTTAAGTTTTGTGAACTTAGGTTGATCCTAGCAATTAGACTCTTAGAGTAAGGTCCACTTACTAGTGTTGTCTTCACACACGATTGCTCCACAGAATCCCTATGCAAGGTCTCATTTTCTCTACTTGTGTAAGAGATGATCGACAATTACGGATCACTCAACTCTCTACTAGCAATAGAATGATAAATAGATTAATCTAGAGTGCACTCCAAACAATCTAAGAAATCAATCATAAACCCTAGAAATAGTGAAAAACAAACGATGATGGTAATAACTTCAAACAAACTTGTATTAACTAGTAAAGCTTCACGCTTAGAACATTGAATTCATTCGTAATCAATAAGAATTAGAAACTCATGATACAAGAAAGAAAAATAAATAACATGGTTTCCCCCAAAAGGGGTAAACCCTAGAATATGGAATAAAACCTCTTTTCTCTCTTTTTTTTAAAACCCTAGGTCTAAGAATATGTAAAAGTATAGATCTCTCCAAAAGTATTAGAATTGTCCCTTATATAGGTGCCAAATTGTAGAAGCGCCCGTACTCGAATTCCGTTCAAAATAGGTTTCCAATGCTCTAAAATATGCCAAAAATAGGTCAAAGCCAAATATTCACGCTCAGTTTCTCGATGGCTGACCCATCGAGAATTTATTTTTCTTCTAGATTTTGTTTTCTCTATGGCTTGGCCCATCGAGAATTCTTCTTTTCTCGATGGGTTAACCCTCCGAGAAACTTAAAACCTTGTTATTCTTTTAACTTCTTCATATGAAGTCAGAATGACCTCATTCTTTCGTCGTTGGCTTTGTTCTTCGTTTTCTTCTATATGGTGATGAGAAATCCTGAATTTGGACGACTTCCACTTGGTCTTTGGGTCTTCTTCCTTTGTAGCACTTCTTTTGTCGCATATTGTAACACATTGTAGCTCTTCTTTGGATGATTCACCTAATAAAATATATAAACTACAAAATAAACGTAATATACAATAATTCACAAGAAATATAGCAAATACTAGCATGAAATTGATACTCTAAATATGTAAAATATGCACTTATCAAATTCCCCCACACTTAGCTTTTGCTAGTCCTCCTGCAAACTAAACTAACTAAAATACAACAACTCAATTTCGTTGAGGACATAATTATACTTAGCATGTGTAACAATCCTTTAAACCCCTAGGTGTCCCCAGTGGATGAGTTATGGTCTCGTGAGGGTTTATAAAAGGTATACCCATAAAACCTACTCCAACTTCAAAAATTCCAAAGCACATGCATCCAAAAAGCTATGAAGACATAAAGTTTGTGCACACTAATAATAAAAAGTTAGAAGTATAAAGAACATTATTCTCATGCTTAACTCTTGAGTTAGGAGAAAACTTCCATATGAACGAATCCAGCCCGAGAGCGATCGAATGTTTTGCCTCACCAATAGAGTTTTATGAAATTGATACTCAAAAGACGCACTTTATGGTTCTCATGTGAGCAGGCAAGAGTGAAAATAGAAATCATGCACACGTTGAATAGCGGGAAGAAAAAGGAACCTTCTGAATTGTATGAAGATATAATCCCATAGAAACGTGGGACGAAAAAGAACCTTTTTTTTCATTTTTCTGATGATCTCTAAGAACGGAAATCAACCACTATGTGAGGATGGGAACGCTTACTTACCTTTTTACCCGATCTACAATCAACACCACTCTCACAACATCTAATACTTCTTCATTCTTAGGTCTTCAACTGTTGATGATGAACTCTTGAACTTCGTAAAACCTTGACAATTGTAACTCTTTTCCTCAAATTCTTGTTGTTTGAAACTTGTTTGTAGATTTGTTCTTCCCCATGGCCTTATTGAATGAATATAAAAACAAAACATTTATTTATTTTTTTCTTTTTTTTTTCTTTACTTTTTATATGCTAAAATTGAATGTAAACTAACAAATGAAAGTAATGTGGCCATGGGAGAAGGACTTTACCACTTGATTCTTCACAACTTGTATTGTCTCGATATCATAAACTTCAGTAACTCTTATCTTTTGATATTCTTTTGCTCTTGTACATTAGTCTTCAATATTTATATATAATTCTGCTCTTTGTATTGTTGCTTTACTTGAATATGAAATTTGCTCCTTCTTGTACCGTTTCTTGTAAACCTTGAACTTTTTCAACTTTCCTTCAGATTTTTGATATTATGCTTGTTGATGATAATGGTGTTTCTATGGACCTGTTGTTGTCGAGAGAATGGTGCCAACTGCAAACAAGACTACTAGATAGAGTTAGCAATTATGATAACAGTCTTATGATTGATAGAAATAGCACTCAAGAGATCAAAAAGTAGTGCTGAAATTGGTGCGAGGTTAGGTAACTCATCATTCTACCCTGAATATGTGCACATGAAACACTCTAAACGGAAAATTGAAGGTTTGGTGCCTCACCCATGGGTATTGAATGATCAACTTCTCTAATATTATATTCTTTCTGCACCTAATTTTCCATCTGCGATTGAAGTCCCTTTTTGTCAGCTCTAGCCTCTCAACAACTAAGTAACCCGAATATAGTTCTCTAATACTTCTAAGTTCAGTTGTTTCGGTGAGAAATCCGTATGTAATCTTAGCTAGAAGTATAAAAAGTGACTCTAAAACATCTAAAAGTTGGAGGTTTTCATGCAAATATGTACAAAAAGTTCAAAAATTCTACCTACAAAAGCAAATACTAATAACTCTATATGCTTAATCACTCCCCGACACTTAAACTTTACATTGTCCTCAATGTAAATTGACTATTCCAATTAAAATCAATATGGAAAATCAAATAATGATATGAAAACTAGAAATTAAAAGCAAAAGATAGAAATACAAAACCAATGGGTTGCCTTCTATTCAACACTTTGTTTAACGTCCTCAGCCTGACCTTCTGGTTATCGCCCGTAAACCAACAATATGAAAATATGGGGATCCACCCAGATAACGATCTGCAGTTCTAATAACAACTTCACACAATGATTAACATAAGATATAAATAATGAAACTGTTATTTATGGAAGTTACCCTCATACTTAGTCTCTTCTACACTTGGAAGTGTATAAAGAACACAAAATGCGGGAACTTTTTTGGGTTCCTCTCGCTAAATCTGCACAATGTTAGAATCAAACACATCTAGTGGTAGATAGTTAGAAGCAAAATAATTCTAAGGATTTTTGTAGCATATATACTCAACCCTAAATGATCTAGCTCCTTAAAAATCGGAACAACTTTTTGGGGAACTATTTCGATTGGGGAAGGATCAAAATAAATATAGTTATACGAAGGATTAGACAAACCTCTTACGTGATCCTCATCGTGGGTATGGAATGAATCATTTACCTCATATGTGTCGTGGTCCTCTATCAAACTTTTTGAAATCCATTCTTTATCAGTTTATGCTTCAATCGAAATATCAGGGTCATTATTATCCTTGTCAAGCTCAATTGGGTTTTCCAAAACATTAATCAATTTGGTTTCATTCTCAATCAACATCTCTTCAACAATCTCATCATTAGAATAAGAGTCCTCTCCTAGGAAGTCTAGTTCATCGGTGCAAATCCTAATATCTTCGTTTGAGTACATTACACCATTTATAATGATAAATATGTCATATCCAGTCTCTTCCTTTTGAATAGGCGAGTGATCATTATTAAGATCCGGAGTTGGAATAACTTTAACATTATTACAAGGACTTTTCAAAGGTTGCTTATCTTCATAATAGTTTTTATCGTTCTTAGGAATTTCAGAATCTTTTTAGTTTTGAGGCCATATTTCTTCCTCATCCTTATTTTTACTGAGTTGAGCAATTTGTTCGTATAATTTCTCTGAATTCCTTTGAATTTCTCGATGTGACTCTTCCCAATCATATTGTTGATGTTGTTGATGCAAATAGTCTAACTTTCTACCGTGCTCATCTTGTTGTTGAATAAATTGCTCCATTAACCTGTGGAGTTCGTCTAATTTGGTCCAAGTAGAATCTGTGGTACTAGAGAAATTATTGTAAACATAACTATCCCCCCATCCTTGTGATTGTTCACTTACATACCCGTCATAAGGTTGTTGGCATGTATGAGAATAATCGTAAGGTTCCATCGGGTATTGGTCATATCCAAAAGATTGGATTTGGTTATAACCTTGGTATAGTTGGTAGTTGTCATAAGAATGAGATTGAAAACCATATTGATTAGCACCATTATATGTTTGATCATGTGCACCATACATGTTATTTCCGTAAGGAAACATGACGACTCACAAGAAAAAGAAAAATCTAACTAAAAAAAACTAAAAACAAAAACAAAAGTGATACTTACAACCTGTTTTCAGAATTTACCTCCCACTTTTGACGAGAGTCGAACACCTTCAACGAGTTGTTAACACCACGAAAACCTAAAAATATGAAAAACACTAAAGAAAAACGTGAAAATATTCTAAACTACTAAAACAAGCTAAAACCAATAACAAATCAATTAGCAACTGCTCCCCGGCAGCGGCGCCAAAATTTTGATACGTGTCGTAAGTGCAACAAATTACTCGATATATTTCCCACTAATTAACTATTAATATAGCGGTAGTAAGGATTGTTCCCACAGAGAGCTGTGTAATTAAGATGTTATTTAGATTAATAAAACTATAATAAAGTAAATACAAAGGGGGGATTGATTTAATTAACTAAAAATAAAAATAAAAATATAATAAAAAAGAAAGTATGATTAGGGAGTCATTCGCCGTTACCAAACGTTAACTGAATTAATATACTTATCTATCTTTCGTTAGAACCATTCATCACCAACTGTAGAGCAATGTTATCCCCAAAATTCTTTGTGTAAACAGATACCGAAGCGCTCGCATATCAGATTTATCCAAACAAACCACCAATTTGTAGTGCACTCAAGGTGTAACTCAATCGAAAGCTTTATGTTTTGTGAACTTAGGTTGATCCTAACAGTTAGACTCTTAGCGCAAGGTCCACTTACTAGTGTTGTCTTCACACACGATTGCTCCATAGAATCCCTCTGCAAGGTCTCATGTTCTCTACTTGTGTAGGAGATGATCGACAATTACGGATCACTCAACTCTCTACTAGAAATAGAATGATCAATAGATTAATCTAACGTACACTCCAAACAATCTAAGAAATCAATCATAAACCCTAGATATAGTGAAAACAAACGATGATGATAATAACTTCAAACAAACTTGTATTAACTAATAAAGCTTCACGCTTAGAACATTGAATTCATCCGTAATTAATAATAATTAGCTATTCATGATACAAGAAAGAAGAAGAAATAGCATGGTTTCCCCCAAAAAGGGTAAACCCTAGAATACAGAATAAAACCTTTCTTCTCTCTTTTTGTTTTAAAACCCTAGGTATAAGAATTATGTAAAAGTATAGATCTCTCCAAAAGTATTAGAATTTTCCCTTATATAGGTGCCAAATTATAGAAGTGCCCGTACTCGAATCCCGATCGAAATAGGTTTCCAAAACTCCAAAATATGCCAAAAGTAGATCAAAGCCAAATATTCACGCTCAGTTTCTCGATGGCTGACCCATCGAGAATTCTTCTTTTCTCGATCGGATGACCTATCGAGAATTTATTTTTCTTTTGGATTTTCTTTTCTCGATGGCTTGACCCGTCGAGAATTCTTCTTTTCATGACGGGTTAACCCTCCAAGAAATTTCTGAACTTGTTTTTCTTTTAACTACTTCTATGAAGTCGGAATGACCTCATTCTTTCGCCGTTGGCTTCGTTTCTTCGTTCTCTTCTATATGGTGATGAGAAATCCTAAATTTTGACGACTTCCACTTGGTCTTTGGCTCTTATTCCTTTGTAACACTTATTTTATCGCACATTGTAACACTTTGTAGCTCCTTTTTGGATGATTCACCTAATAAAATACATAAACTACAAAACAAACGTAATATACAATAATTTATAAGAAATGTTGCAAATACCAACATAAAATTGACACTCTAAATATGTAAAATATGCACTTATGAAACTAAACTAAACTAACTAAAACACAACAACTCCATTTCATTGAGGACACGGTTATGCTTAGCATGTGTAACAAGCCTTTAAACCCCTAGGTGTCCCTAGTGGACGGTTTATAGTCTTGTGAGGGTTTACAAGAGGTATACCCACAAAACCTACTCCAACTTTAAAAATTCCAATGCACATACATCCAAAAAGCTACGAAGATATAAAGTTTATGCACACTTACAATAAGAAGTTAGAAGTATAAAGAACATTATTCGCATGCTTAACTCTTGAGTTAGAAGAAAACCACCATATGAAAGAATCTAGCCTCGAAAGCGATCGAATGTTTTGCCTCACCAATAGGGTTTTATGAAATTGACACTCAAAAGACGCACTTTATGGTTCTCATGTGTGCAGGCAGGAGTGAAAATAGAAATCCTGCACATGTTGAATGGTGGGAAGGAAAAGGAACCTTCTGAATTATATGAAGATGTTATCCCATAGAAACGTGGGACGAAAAAAACCCTTTTTTTCATTTTTCTGATGATCTCTAGGAAAGGAAATAAACCACTATGTGAGGATGGGAACACTTACTTGCCTTCTCGCCCGATCTACAATCAACACCACTCTCACATCATCCAATAGAAACTTCTTCAATATTCGGTCTTCATATTCATCCAATGATGAACACTTGAACTTCGTAGACCTTGACAATTGTAACTCTTTTCCTCAAATTGTTGTTGTTTTAAACTTCTTTATAGATTTCTTCTTCCCTACAACCTTATTGAATGAATATAAAAAAAAATATACACTAAAGCAACATAAAATATTTATTTGTTTTTTTTGGTTTTTTATATGCTAAAATTGAGATGGAAACTAACAAATGAAACTAATGTTACCATGGGAGAAGGACTTTACCACTTGATTCTTCACAACTTGTATTGTCTCGATATTATAAAGACTTGAGGAACCTATTGCACATTGGGGCATCGAATACCCAAGTATCATTACCTATTTACCTAAAGAATTATTTTATCCTCACAAAGAAAGATTTGTGTATGCTTATACAAACTAACACAAACACTTCAACAACCAAGCTACAAGTATGGTAGCGTCGACTCATTATCGATTGAAGAAGAACCTTTTTGGGCGAGTTGACACGTTTATAACGGTATTTGACTCAATGGAAGAGTATTTCAAAACTGATATAGTAAGATTTAAAGCAACATTCGAAGAAAGTTTATTGTTCAAACACAAAACCTATAAGGATGATCCCTGGCTCTAGGGATTAACTTATAGGGTCTCCCATTTGTGCATTGAAAAATTCATGGTTGAAGTAAAGTTGATGAAATATTGGGACGCTAATCAACCACATGAAGTGTGTGTTTGTAAAATGAATGAATCTATGTGACTTCTTTGTCAACACCAAATAACTCAGTATATGGATGGTAGTATACCTTTTGAGGATATTGATGTTTTTTTGAAACAATTGAGTTTTGTACCTCTCCCCACTGAAGATCCCGATGAAGAGATTTGGGATACAAGTAATGGGGAAAAAATTAGCCAAGATCTACCAAGGTGCATACCAAGCTCAAAAACAAATCATTTACCACAACTTGAGAACAATCATATATCCTTTCACCGAGGAGGATTTATTGGAACCGGAAAAGGGGAAGCCGAAAGGTAGGCAAAGTACCACATTAACAAAAAAGAAATATAGAAAAGCTGCCAAGACATTAGATACCTAAAGGGATCCATCCGGATTTGAGTATCATGATGCAAGGTAAGAAGAACAAAAGAAGGAAATAAAGCAGGTGATAAAGAAGGGAGTTGTTAATGTTTCTAGGAAACGTGGTCGGTCGAGTGAGGATAAAGGCGAAACAAGTAACCAAAATGATAGTCAAAGAGACGTTAAACTCAAGGGTAAGATATATCCTTTGTAAGAAATGGGAAAACAAATCAAGATAAAGGAAAAAAGGACATTACATGCGATGGGTTCTATGAGAGGACCTAAAAAGGATAAGTTCGGTAAGTATTTGCGGCCTACAAATATGATATACGATAACTACATGGAGGATCTACATGAAATAATTCGTGAGCATATTATAACCATGAACGACGTCGAATGGGATGGGAATTATGGTTATCATATCAGGGCGGAACAACTACGACCTTTTGAAGAAACAAAGAATCTGGAGTTCAATGTGTACGAATTGTTACAAACATTATGCCGAAACAAAGATATCTAGAAAAAATTGATGAGATCAGGTCCAAGAGGAAACCAATGGGTGATAAAGGAGTATATTATTAGATTCGAATAATGTTTACATGGGGATTCCGTCCTCACAAGAGAACATTAGATGCAAATGCCAATTTGTGGGTTTTTAATAGCGGGGACTTTCAATTGCATGGTTCATTGTTTCGGGTGGGTTGGTTTGAGTTTTTATTACGCGCCGCCAACAAAACCTTGTCGTGAGGATATAAATGATAGAAGACTTGTTATTGCATTTGTTCAAACTTGTCATTTTATCGGCCTTAAACTTAGGCCTGGTTTCCCTTTACCTCTGTTGTGTACTTTATCCTTTTGGCCTAGATTCGAACAACTTGATGGTTGGCGTGCAAAGTATGCGATGGAAATAGAACTTTAAAAAGCTTTGCAAATCTCGCTCCCAAGACAACTAGAAATTTATCAACGCATGATGAGGATGAAGATGATGTGGAATAGGTTAATAAAGATGTGGTAAAAGTATCATCAAACATACTATGAAAACTTCTTTGGGAACGCCGTAAAAGATCGTTTTTTTTTTATTATTCGGTTGTTGAGGATGAGATTAAATTGTGAATGACATTAAATGTACACTCAAACACACACCATGAATGAAATATTAAGTCTTTTTTTTATTTATATGGTTGTAAGTTCACAAGTTAAAAAATAGACACAAAGGTTCGGTTGTTTTATAATTTGACGTATTAGGCGAACATATATGAATTTTTTTTTGAGGCCTCCAGTGTAATGTTCGGATGAAAAAGAATGCAGCACTTTCGGTCGAACTTTACATATACTCGTGAAACTTCTTAAAGTTGTCAGGTTCAGCTACTATGTTGTCTATATTTTTAGCCGAACCTAACATATACTTGATTAGATTTTCAAAGTTGTCAGGTTCGGATACTATTTGGTTTGTATTTGTAGCCGAACCTGACATATATTGAGAAAAGTACATGGAGTTATTAGGTTTGGCTAGAATGTGGTTTATGTATTTATAGCCAGACCTGATTTTAAGCCAGACTTGACATATATTAGCCGAAACTTGTGATGTAATTCCTAAAATTAGTTTTCATTCCTAAAATTACCATTTACAAAATAAAATGAACATTAAAAGGTTTTACATACGGGTTACTAAAATCTCATACGGAATTGGAGGAACTCCTTAAGGATGCGATATTGAGCGTCGTATTCAAAATTGTTTCCCTTCCATCTTCGCCATTCTACTCGATATCACTCTTCAATTTCAGCATTGGTTTCACCACTAAGTCGATATCGGCTTATAATCCTTACCAAAGCAATAAAATCTTCAAGTTGTCTTCTTATTTCGCACAATCAACAACACAACACAACACGATCTCGATTGTGAGGGTTTCCGGTGTCAGAGCAAAAGGATTCATAAATTTTACCCCAATAACTCTGACTCATTATACCATTTTGGCGACGTTCTTCACCCTTTTTTAGATAATATGCTACATAGTTTGTGCATAGTGATAAATCTTCCTTTATAGTAAAGTTAGTGATGTGATTATAGACAAGTCGTAAAAAGAGTTTCGTTCACTCGGACTTGTAAAGATTGATTTCAGACTTAATTTTAAATTAACCTAGCAATATATATACAAAAGATAATAATAGTATTACGAGAAACTGAGGCTCGGGATTCCACCAAAATCACTCATGAGTGATGAAAATATCAATTCTTAACAATTTTAGCTCTTTTACGGACTCTATTTCTTTTCCAAAAGTAGATTCCTAAAACATTAGATGTAAATCATAAGCATGGCGCACCAAAAGTACTTTTAGACTAAGCATACACCATCAAACAAAATCACACCTAATTAGTAAAAATCATAATTCAATTTGAATTAATGCAAAAGTTAGAACACCCTCAAAAGATGGGGTTTAGCTCATCATGCTCAAAACACCCTCAAAAGATTGATACATGGCTCAAAAAGTGTTTAAAAAATGAAAAGAAGAGAAAATAATAAAAGCAACGAGTTTGCAACGGTGTATTAGCGTTACAGACTCGCTGTTACAGAGTAAGTGTTGCAAACTGAAGATAAATGTTGCAAATATTAAAAGCTTTAGCAACAAAATCTTTAAACTTTTGGCCACAGAATCTTCAATCTTTTAACAACGATTCCTTCATATTCTTCATCATGATCATGATTTTTTTTCTGATTATGATTTCTTTTTTTCTCTAGCATAGCCAATGATGTAGTTTTTAAATAGTGATAAAAGATTCGATATTCAGACTTGTAAAGATTTGATTTTTAAAACTAAAAATAAAGAAGATTAAAGTAAGATTGATTTTAAAAGATGGGAAGGACTGAGACTAAGGATTCCACCATTAGCCAATTTTTCAACTGATAAAAATCTTGCAACTCATATATTCAATTTATTCAAAATATTGCCAAAGTTAGATTTTCAAAATAATAGTTGTAAATCGAAAGCATGAGACATCAAAAGCTCTAAACTCAGCATGACCCATCAAAAGAAAACACAACTAATTGATAAAAAACCATTTTTTTCCAAATTTAATTCAAAGCAAATAATAGTAAAAGAATTGCACAAAAATAAGAAAATAAGAATTACCACTTTATTATTGGAAAAATAGATTCCTTCATCATGTTGGAAACACTCTCAAAATAATTGTTCATAGCTCAAAAAGTGTTTACAATGAAGAAATAAAAGTAACACAGAAGATTTGATACAGATATAAGCGTTATAGATGTGTTCTCTGTGTGGATGAAGAGAAAATAAGATGGCAGCAACAAAGTACGGACTATGTACGCTTCAGAAATATGAAAGAATAAGCAACGGTTCAGCGACAGTTTTCTGGAGCCTTATGTTCTCGTTATCTTCTTCACCAGCAGAATTTTCTCTCTCTTCCGGAATTTTTCTTCACATCAGTGGCTTAATTTTTCTTCGATCTCTTTGCTATTTATAAGTTTGGGGAATCCTAATACATCATCCTTAATCAATAAGGACTCCAATCTTCATCCAAATCAAACGCAAATTACTTGTAAATCCGAAACAGACTCCAATTCCTTTTTCCGGGGTGATTTGAATTTTGTAGCCATTTTTCTGGGTGAAACACTTCTTTTGACGTGTGTTGATCATATCTTGGTTGTTTCTTCACTTGGGTAACTCAGAAATACCCCAAAATCCCTTAAGAATCGATTCCAAACCAACACAGAAAAACTGCCTCACGTAACCAAAATTTCCCGCCATTTTTGAATTTTGAATTTGAATGAAGGGTGCCCCCAATCCATCTGGCGGGTGCCTTTATCAATTTTAATGGGTGCCTTTAGTAATTTTTCTGGGTTCCTTTAACAACTTTTTGAGTCGATTTTTCCACAAATATTTATTTCTCGAAAATACCTACAAAGACATAAAAACCCATAGTAAGTACAAAATCAAGCACTAGTAGAATAGAGAATTGAGCACAATTTAGACACAAAAATGTGTCTATCAAATACCCCCAAACTTGCTATTTGCTAGTCCTCGAGAAAATCTAATCTAGAAAATAAAATCTTAAGTCACTTTCACAAGCTTCGCGACTACATTTAACATATGTAATAAGCCGTTAAACCCGTAGGTGTCCCTAGTGGACGATTTTGTTTCATGAGGGTTTACAAGAGGTATACCCACAAAACCTTTACTCCAAATCCTAGCTACCTATGAACGATTGACGGTAAACACTAAACAAGCTATTTAGTTGGCATACTAAATTCTTCATCTATGGGAATCATTACCCTATATGAGTCAAATTGTTGTACACGAGTTTTTTACTCAAGCATACTAAAATTCATATATAAGAAAACAAAGCACCACTCAGAAATTCGTTCAACCACGATACTCAGAATCTATCAAAGTTCAATCACATGATTAGATTTAGAAGATGGATATAGAAATGATGAATGGTGCATATGTTGACTAAGGTGAACGGTGTTTCCCATATCTGTCTGAAGGTCAGTGTCAGGATGAATTCTAACGGATTGAGATACGCTTCCACTTTTCTTAATTTTAATATTAATATCGACCAAGCTGGTATATACAAGGGTCCCAACGATCGATTTATTAAAAATAAAACAATTATTAAATATACTGACAACATGATTGGATCAAATTGAATCCAAGTGCATGCTCCTTATCAGCATCTTACATGATAGTTCCCATGGATCCTGCGTTCCACGCTTGCTTAGGCGATAGAGACAAGGAGAACACACACATATTGCTATCAAATCGTCAATACTCGATTTTTGTTTCTTTTCTTATTATTTTTTTAATTAAATAAAATATAAAAATGGGGGTTGATCTCAAACACTCTATTTCATCCTGGTGGTGATAACAATTCGATACTGGTGCCCCACCAAATCACTTAGATAAACACAAAAATTACAAAAATAAAATAAAAACAGAAAGTGATAAGGTCGAGATAGACTCCGAGATATGGTGTTGACTATCATGTTATTTTTAACACCTGAACTCTGTCCTTTTATGAATAGACCATTTAGCTGGGCGCACCAATTCTTATAGAAAATGAGCTAAGTTTTCATCTACCTAGAATGGTTAGTGTCATCATGAATTGTTCACAAGTTTCTAGGCTTTGGAGTTTCATATTTCACTAAAAAGTTTCTCCCTTACCCCCAAACTTAAATCTAACATTGTCTTCAATGTTCTAAAGATGAATGATTAAAAGCATGAACAAGGATAAATTGTTACCAATCGAAGGAAATGAGTTAAGGAAAGATGTTACCGTGTCGCATGAGCATGGGTTACCTCCCAAGAAGTGCTAAGTTTAAAGTCTTCAGCCAGACTTTGGAAAGAATTAGTCACCTCGTAAAATCATATAATAATAGCTGGAACAACTGTGGGTCATCTGAATCAAATAGTGTTATCACAAATAAAAGTAAACTACAACATGCCAAGAAAATGAACAAACCGAGCACACCCTTATCTAGTTTTCTGTTTAAGACAACTACTTCTATTTGTGGTTCAGGTTCAGGCTCTATAAAAGGGTCTAAATAAAATATTTTCATGGTCTGGATGTCCTCGTAGGCAGGATCAAAAGAATCAGGTTGTAGAGTCTGGAAAAACTGAACCAAGAACTTAGAAGCACATACTAATAACCAGAATAATTGTGGATCCTGAAAGTAAATCAGATTTGACCCACACAGTTGACTACAATGAAGGTGGTCATTCTTAAACAAATATATCGATTCTAATTCCCTAAAGTAATTAGGCTTAGTCTCAAAACTTAATAACTAACACATTCGAAAATCATACGTTCCCACATATGGAAGAAAATATTTTGGTGGGGAAACAAAGTCAATCTTGGTATTATTTCCTAGGTAAACCACATCGACCAGAAGAAGGGTTTCTAACAACTGAACTTCTTTCTAAACATCAACAGGCTCAGGAAATATAGTTTGAAGATGATCTTGAAAAATGGTATAGGTGCATATGTCATGTCCCAAGTGAGGGACCTTTTTAAGAGTCAAAGGTAAATCACAAGGAGAATGATAGTCACCCCCAAACTTAGAGTTTCCGGTGTCTTTAGATAGACTAATCAAAATTTCCCTAATATCTAGATCGTCAGATTCCAGAAAATGGTCAATTGCTTCTTCTAGGGTTTAATCCGGTGGTGCATCCTCACTCATATTTAAAATCTCTACGGGTCTATCTTTGTTACCTAAGACTATTGTTTCTAAATCGCTTGACTCTAAAACAAAATTCTCAGGATAAACCCGTTGCCTTAAACCATTATCCGCTTTAAAACATGAAAATTCTACATCGTCTAAAACAGTGGTATCTCTAGTCAAATCCCCATCTTTTTGAATAGGTGAATAATCATTAAAATAATTTGGATTTGAACCAGAAATAAAACTATCATCATCAACATCAAATCTAAAGTGGGCTAGGCATTTCTCTAATGGATCTTCTAAGAAAGCGTTTGGTAATGACTCCTGAACTAATATTCCTATCATGTTTACCTCTTCAATGCACGTGTCATCTAGTTCAGGTGGTTGGTTACTAATATTGAAAATATTCATCTTAATAGTCATATTACCAAAAGATAAGTTCATAATACCATTTCAACAGTTAATGATCGCATTAGATGTAGCTATAAACGGACGACTTAATATCACAGGTATCTGACTCTCTGGGTCAGGGACAGGTTGGGTATCAAGGATAAAAAAATCTACTGGATAAATAAACTTATCGACCTCAATAAGAACATCCTTTATGACACCACGAGGAATTTTCACAGACCTATCAGCTAACTGCAGTGTCATCTGAGTAGGTTTCAAATCACCAAATCCTAGCTGGAGGTACACATGGTGCGGAAGTAAGTTCACACTGGCTCCTAATTCAAATAACTCTTTCTCAACACGGTAGTTACCTATTGTGCAAGAAATGGTTGGGGAACCTGGGTCTTTGTACTTAGGAGTTGTATTGTACTAGATAAGTGAACTCACATGACTAGATAAAAAGGCTTTATTTGGTACATTAAGCTTTCACTTTCGTATACACATATCCTTAAGGAACTTGGCATAAGCAGGAATCTGCCTGATTGCATCTAATAATGGAAGGTTTATAGTGACTTGCTTAAAAACCTCCAATATGCCGTTAAAGTTCGATTCCTTCTTTGTTGGTGCTAACAGTTGTGGGAACGGGGCTCTGGGCACAAAATCTGGCTTATGAGGAACTACATCGGGCTCTTTAGAGACTTCATCAGTCTCAACAGCTACTGCTCAGAAGGGTGAACTACAATATGTTCACTATCAGACACAGTTACCTTATTGTCTACCACTTTACCATTCCTAAAGGTTCTAATTGCATTCACATAATTTGATGATTTCTCACCAGAAGATACTTCATGAACTCCTCTAGGATTGGGTTGGATCTGACTAGGAAACCCACCTTTTTCTCTTTCTCTCAAAGACTCAGCGATTTGACCAACCTGGGTTCGTAAATCATTAATAGCCTGAGAGTTAGCCTGGATCATCTTTTTATTGTCTTCTAAAGTTTGTTTAACCGATTGCTGAAACTTGGCAGTGTTAAGAGATAAAAAGGTGAGACACTCTTATAAAATCATGATCTTCTTATCTGACTGGTTCTGAAATTGTACTGGTCCTGAAGGATTATTAGTATAACCCAAACCCAGGGGAACCTTAGAATTACTAGACTGACTTTGATTCTGGCCCTTAGACCAAGAAAGGTTAGGATGGTTTCTCCAACCAGGGTATAGGTTTCTGAATGAGGGTCAAACTTCTGATGACTATCAAATCTAGTGTTATTATAAAGGGCATGGGCTTGCTCTTCAACAGTCCGTCTTTCCCAAAATGGCTTGGGATCAATTACACAACTAGATTGACTCAGTTCTAAAGCTTCTAACCTTTTAGATATAGTTGCTATTTTTGCATCTGATTCAAAAGATTCTTCTACCCTATTGACATTTCCTCTACTTAGAAGAATTGTTTTCCGGGGCTCCCTACTATTTTCCCACTGCTGGGTTTTCTCGTCGATTTCATTCAAAAATGTCATCGCACCATCGATAGTTTGATTTTCAAACCCACATGTGCATAAAGACTCAACCATGGTTGTTTTCGAATAATCTAAACCCTCATAGAGGATCTGAACTAGCCTTACTTTTTCTAAACCATGATGAGGACATTGTGATAATAAGTCATTGAACCTTTACAAATACCTAAATAAAGATTCTCCCTCTTGTTGAGCAAATGTGCAAATCTGCTGCCTAGTAGATGATGTTTTGTACCTAGGGAAAAAAATTCTGGAAAAAGGAAGATGTAAGTTGTTCATAGGTTTCAATTGAATCAGAAGTCAAACTATATAGCCAATATTTGGCTTTGTCTTTTAGTGAAAAGGGAAACAGTCTAAGTTTGAATGCTTCATCATCTAGGTATTTAATCCTGATGGTACTACATATTTCCTCAAATCCCTAACATAGAAATAGGAGTTTTTATTTTCTTTGCCTAAGAAGATTGGGAGCATCTGTATGGTCCCAGGTTTCAACTCATAGTTTGCTTCAGTTTCAGCTAACTTGATACATGATGGACGAGAAGTCCTAGTCGGGTTCAACAAAGCTTTTAAAGTTGACATTGCTGGCACTATCCAAGGACTAGTAGTAACTTCTTTACACAATGTCAGGTTCTCAAAATTAAAAATTTCCAAAAACAGGGCCCTCAAAAGAAGAGTCTTCGAGGTCCTCGTTTCTAGGGACAAAACTACTAGATTTTTCACTAATCAATCGACCTAGAGTGTCTCTTTTCCAAGCTCGCTCAGTGATGATTTCAAGTGGTCTTGGCATACACTAAAAAAACTATAAAAAAATCCTAATTGGAAAGGAATTCTAAACAATCACAAGCAAAGCTGACTCAACCAAATCAAACCTATTGAATCTAGCAAACAAAAAGCATGATGGCTCCACTTAAATTGTTTCTAGACCAGCTTCTATTACTTCGAAAGGCAACTAGTTACAATTTTAGCAAACCTCTTAGAACGATCCGAATTAGATTAAGTGGAATGGAAACAGGATAAGCTCTAAGGAGCTTTGATAAACCTGTCTCTTTAGCAACTTTTCCTTGGGTTACAAGGCGGCTCTAATCAATTTAAAACAATCTTCCTGAGCTTTGAGTTATGCTAACAGAGTAACCAATACAGTTATTTTGAACGACTTTCCTATAAGTCTGTTACCCTATTGGTCTCTTTCTAGTAAAAAATTTAAGGTTTAGGTTCGCGTTTGGTAACGTGTTCCTAATGCGGGCAAGAAGGAAACGGTTATGAAATCCGAGTCCTTATCTTGTATGGTCAGATCTTTCCCTTTACTATAAAAATAATTCTGTATTCAGTTCCTCAACATATATGCATACGAAGGAATACAGTAAACCCACTTGCAGGGGATTCGTGGATTGATCGAGTCTTACCTCCCGTAGCAGACGGGGGATGAATCGATTGTAGTCGACTCGGGCCACCGACTCCTGTGTCAATGTACGAACCCGAGGGGCCGAGATAATATAGCAATTGTCGTCCTTCCTTGTTGCAGTTTATATTTAAATTACCCTTCTGTAGGGTTTAATAATAATAATAATAATAATAATGTCCAAAGTTCCAAAATTAAGTCCAGAAGTATCCAAAAATAAAAGAAAAATTTACATGAATAATCAAAGATTTCCTAATACAATTTTCTAAAAAGAGAAATAAATAAGATCTAAATAAAATCTAATTAAAAATAATTATTTGTCTTCTTTTCCGTTCTTTTAGCTTTAACTTTAACTCCAAGTCTTTAATCACCAAAGTATTTGGCTCAATTTCCTTTTAATCCATAATCCAAAACCTATAACAAAAAGAAAAATACTGAAACGTAAAATAGAACAAAGTAAAAAATAATACTAAAAATAAAACAAAAACCTAAAAATAAATTTAAAACTCTAAACCTAAAGACAAGTCCCTGGCAGCGGCGCCAAAAATTGATGTAGTTTTTAAATAGTGGTAAAAGATTCGATACTCTGACTTGTAAAGATTTGATTTTTAAACCTAAAAATAAAGAAGATCAAAGTAAAATTAATTTTAAATTATGGAAAAGACTGAGACTAAGGATTCCACCATTAGCCAATTTTTCATGTGATAAAAATCTTGCAACTCATATATTCAATTTATTTAAAATATTGCCAAAGTTAGATTTTCAAAATAATAGTTGTAAATCGAAAGCATGAGACATCAAAAGCTCTAAACTCAGCATGACCCATCAAAAGAAAACACAACTAATCGATAAAAACCATTTTTTTCCAAATTTAATTCAAAGCAAATAATAGTAAAAGAATTGTACAAAAATAATAAAATAAGAATTACTATTTTATTAATGGAAAAATAGCTTCCTACGTCGCCCCAGTGATGGTGATTAGCTCATCATGTTGGAAACACTCTCAAAATAATTGTTCATGGCTCAAATAGTGTTAACAATGAAGAAATAAAAGTAACACAGAAGATTTGATACAGATATAAAGGTTACAGATGTGTTCTCTGTGTGTCTAAAGAGAAAATAAGACGACATCAATAAAGTACGGACTCTGTATGCTTCAGAAATATGAAAGAATAAGCAACGGGTTCAACGACAGTTTTCTGGAGCCTTATGTTCTTCGTTTTCTTCTTCACCAGCAGAATTTTCTCTCTCTTCCAGAATTTTTCTTCACTATGTGGCTTAATTTTTCTTCGATCTTTTTGCTATTTATAGGTTTGGGGAACCCTAATACATCATCCTTAATCGATAAGAACTCCAATCTTCATCCAAATCCAACTCAAATTACTTGTAAATCCGAAATAAACTCCAATTCCTTTTTTCGGCGTGACTTGAATTTTGCAGCCATTTTTTCCGGGTGAAACACATCTTCTGACGTGTGTTGATTATATCTTTGTTGTTTCTTCACTTGGGTAACTCAGAATTACCCCAAAATCCATTAAATATCGATTCCAAACCAACACAGAAAAACTGCCTCACGTAACCAAAATTTCCCGCCATTTTTGAATTTTGAATTTGAATGAAGGGTGCCGCCATAGGTGCCTTTATCAATTTTATCGGGTGCCTTTAGTAATTTTTTTGGGTGCCTTTAATAAATTTTTTGAGCCAATTTTTCCATAAATAGTTATTTCTTGAAAATACCTACAAAGACATAAAAACCCATAATAAGTACAAAATCAAGCACTAGTAGAATAGAGAATTAAACAGAATTTAGATACAAAAATGTGTCTATCAGCCAACCCCCTTTGATTTTCTCCCGACCTCCTATTTATATTAAACCTCCAAATTATGTCACATATATTCACAAACCTTTTCTTTTAATGAAAAATATTTTCGAGATAATTTTTGTTTTAATGAGAATGCTCGATGTTACCAAACTCTCAATCTGTTTTTATTCTGTTTCCTTAGCATGTCTCGACAATATACGAAATCCTAAAGAAGATAGTATCATCCTTTAGTACAAAGATTCAAAAATATCTTTCTTTCCTCTTTGTGGCAACTGGATAATGATTTAAGAGATTTCTTTTTGATTTTGAGGTTTCCAAATACTGTACAACTCTTACTTGTATTAAGGAAAGAGTATTCTTGCCTTAAAACTCATTTATTTCTCCAAAAATCTGATAATGAGTTTACGCAGTTGATGAGGAGGAATTCCCGCCAATATTGAATATTGAAGAGGTGGTGGGTACCCTGAACCAAATAGTGGGTGCCTTTGGTAATTCTTTTTCGGGTGCTTTTAACAATTTTCTGAGCCAATTTTCCAACAATGTTTATTTCTCGAAAATACCTACAAACACATAAAATAACACAATATAAAAATTGGGAACAAATCAGACACATAAATGTGTCTATCAGTTAGTAGCCGTTTTCCAAGAAATATGAATGAAAAATGTGTATGTGTAATGGGCAACTAGTGGGTATATATTGTATAGAGATTAGTAATGATAGACATATTTTTGTATCTGATTTGTCTCAATTCTTTAGTGCTCAATTGTGTACTAATTGTGTAATTTTATGTGTTTGGAGATACTTTCGAAGAATAAGCAATTGTAGAAAAATTGGGCTTAAAAAGTTATAAAGGCACCCGAAAATCGATAAAGGCACCCCAAGAATTAGATAAAGACACACATTCTTCTACTAAAGTCACCCACTATCTTTTTTCAAAAAGGATGGTTGGCGGAAAAAATCTTCTCCTTCATCTGCGTAATTGTTTGACGAATTTCAAGGCAAGAAGACTCCTGCCTCAAATAAGAATTGTAATAAGATTGGAAACTTTTAAAAAAAAAATCAAATTGTATCAACTCAATAAATCTGGAAATATGGGATTTGCTTCCCTGTATCCATCAAATTTGTTAAGACAACTCGAGGCACGAAATCATCAAGTCTTATTTGAAGAAAGAAAATCAGGGAAAATTTTGGTTATGTGAGATAAGGGATTTTCTTCCCAGTTTCACCTGATTCTGATCCCCTTTTATTCAATATTGTGCGGGAGAACTAAAGGAACAACGAGAAGATAGAATTAATATCATTGAGAGTTTGTTAAAAGGGAAGAAAAATATTTGATGATCTGTCGGGAATGATTTTTGATTTAAAATAAAATATTCTCGAGATTTAGTCATTGGAAGAGAAAATTCGAGGAACTGTTGGGTGTCTAAGGCTTCCGCAATACTTTCTGCTACAGTCCCTGCAACGGTTTACAAGTTTAATACACAAGAAAACTGTACTTGTTTTAAAGCTCACAGAAGGAGTCGTTTAATCACTAAAGAATTTTAATCATTCTGCGACGCTAATAGTCAGTTCTTCTTGTAATTTTCTTCTAAAATAATGAATAAAATTATTTCTTCTTTATTTTCTTGTGCTTCTTGTGCCATGAATAGATAGAAACCTCGCCTAGGATTAGAAAGAAAGTCCTATTGTAATTTCTAGCATGTTATAATTATTTTCTTTAATAATTCTCTTGGCCCTATATTCTTGATTTATAATGATATAAATTTCTTCATGTGTCCTATAATGTTTAGTTAAACGATATATTTTCTTTGGTAGAGACCAGCATTTTATATTGAAGACGTATAATTGTTAATCCTTTGAGAATTTCATTAATTTAACCGTTTTATCTTCCGAGACGCATATAATTTTCCTCAGTCGACTTGTGTAATATTTTGAGAAAATTATAGAAACTTGTTACAATCATCTAGTATGCATAATAGTGATGAAATCTCGACATCCTAGGTTTTCTTTCATTTGTATTTCATTTTTAGTCTTTTAATTATTTTTAATTTTAGAATAGAATCACCAAATCATATTTGTCATTAGCACAATAATTGAATAAAAATTAGAAATTACGATTATGAAATCCCTTGCAACGAACCGTGCTTGAATATTGTCTCATCGAATACTGTGCTCTTGCGGTGTAAGTTAAAATTCACGTCAAGTTTTTGGTGCCGCGACCGGGGATTTAGAAATTGTGAATTTTAATTTTTGTTTAATTTTGTGTTATTAGTTTAGGATTTATTTTTATTTTTATTTTAGATTTTACTTGGGTATTTCTCTTAGTTTTGTTATGCATGTATATTTTTACATTTATTGTGGAAATTGCCTACCAAAAAAGGTAAGTAATATAACTCAGCTTTTATTTCGTTAATTTTTTCTTTTTAGATTTCATTTTGTAAATAAGTAAATAAGTAAATAGGATTTATTTATTTTTTGTATATATATATATATTAA
This sequence comes from Papaver californicum, assembly GCA_023531435.1. NCBI lineage: Eukaryota > Viridiplantae > Streptophyta > Magnoliopsida > Ranunculales > Papaveraceae > Papaver > Papaver californicum. The sequence goes on from JAJJMC010019063.1 coordinate 5,426,562, forward strand.
ATAAAAACGTGCACACACATCATTTGTATCCTCCGCTACCGATTATTAGGAAAACACGTGGAATAGTACACTGAACTCTCTGGGCGTTATCAGTCAAAATTCCACAAGCCTTAACCTTTTACGTTGTAGGTAAATTTTGCTAAGGTAACCTGAGCCTACCTAATTGTAGTTGACCCTGCATTTGCACGTGCACCAAAAAAATGTCGAACTGGTATTATGAGGACTAATACAATGAATATCTGACTGATTTTCAAAATGGACATTACCCATACTATGACCATAGTGTGGATAGTACTTGGGACTACTACTAACTCTCTGGAGGTTATGGTTCATACCATGGTGATCCCAATTACTATTCGCACGCTCACCAGTCGTACGAACGGGTAAATGAACAATATTACACTGAGCAAATTGTTAGTTCTCTATCATTAGAAGATGCCCTCAGGAATTACATGGAAACTTCAAAGATTCTGGAGTCTTCGTATGCTTCTTTGGATAATAAACTCAATCAATTTGCTGAAACTGAACGGAAGCATGACTTAGAAAGGACAAAAAGATTTGCAGCTATGAGTACTACTCTTACTAAACTTAATACACATTTAGATGAAATTGAAGAAGAAGAACGGTTAGCTGCTAATATTGCTCAAAACGAACTTAATTATCAAAATAGTGTTTTCAATTTTACCTTTGATAATAATGATGAACATTTACCTAATTAGAGGGCGAGGTTAGAATTTAAAGCACTACTAGTTTATATAAGGTTCAACCATCTGCATATTATTATGATGATGAGGATAATATTGATGAAGAATTTGAAATTCATAGTCATAATGATCAGGAATTTTTTACATCATTTGAGCCTCATTCGGATAATGTTGTTTCTAGTTCAAATCTTAATAATGTTAATGATTATTTACCTATTCAAGAGGAAAATTATTTAACTAGAGATACCATTGTTATAGACGGTAAAATATTTCCTTGTTATTATGAAGACGATGATGGTTTAGAGGAGCGAGTTTATCCCGAGACTAGTGTTTTAGAGTCCAAGGATTCAAAAACCATAGTCCCTGACGATAATGATAGACTCGTAGAGAATCTGAATGTGAGTGAAGGTAACCCACCTAATTTCAATCTATAAGAAATAATTGACCGTTTCCTAAATCTAATAATTTAGAAATTAAGGAAATTGTGACTAGTTTGTCCAAGGATATTGACCACTCTAGGTTTGGGGGTAAATATTATTCTCCCCGTGGTTTACCTTTGACTCTTATTAAGGTCCCTCACTTGGGACTTGATGTCTGTGCCTTTACCATATTAAGAGATTATCTTCAAGAATTGTTTCCCGAGCCTGATTGTGTCCAGAAAGAAGTTCAGTTGTTAGAAACTCATCCTCTGGTTGATGTGGTTTACCCGGTCTATGATACCATGATTGATTTTTTTGTACCACCAATATTTTATTTACCAAATGTGGGAATGTTTCAACTTCAAATGTGTCAATTTTTATTTTTTGAAACTAAATTGATTATTTTAGAAAATTTGAATCGATATATTTTCTTAAAACACCGCTGTCATATGCTCCATTCTGGTCAACTCTATAAGTCAAATCTTATTGACTTCAAGGATGTGCAATTATTCATATTATTATTGTATGATTCGTAAATTGTGACTAATCCTTTCTTGGTATGGATGAAGACTTTAAACTTAACACTCTATGGGAGGCAACCCATATGCTTTTGGTACACGATGCTGATAATATCTTTCCCTATCTCTTTACTATGATCATTATTAATCTTTGTTCATGCTTTCATTTATTTATCTTTAGAACATCGGGACTATGTTCAATTTAAGTTTGGGGGTAAGGGAAAAAATTTTAAAAAAATTTGTTGTACCAAAAACTCTAAAATTTAGAGACTTGTGAACAATTCAAGATGACACTAACCATCCTAAGTAGATGGAAATAAATTTCTTGGTTGTAGGAGTTGAGGGACCCAACTAAATAGTCTATTCATATTTGGATACACTCAGATGTTAGAAATAAGAGCAATTGATAGACACATTTTTGTGTCTGATTTGATCTCAATATTATATATTGTTGGTATTTGATTTTGTATTTATTATGGTTTTTATTGCTTTGTAGGTGTTTTTGGAGAATTGTTAAAGGCACCCTAACATGGATTAAGGCACCCACACTTTGGTTAAGCGCAACCACACCCAAAATTCAAACTTCAAAAATTGGCGGGAAAACATTCTCTTCACGGAACAGCGTGAAAAAAAAAAGGAAACCAAGATTGAAATTTGGAAACTATCGTGATTATGGAATTTTCTTGATTAGGAAACTAATGTTAATTGGGAAAGAACTAAAAGAGATCAATTGATTCTCTTTATAGCATTGCTAAACCAAGGAAGAAAAAGAAATGAGGAAAAAGTCTTTTCTCTTTTGGAAATTCCTGATCGGTGATTCAGTGAAGAATTAAAGGAAGTTTGAGGAGGATTAGGGATGTGATAAGTATATATAGGAAGCTTAGAGGTGTCCAGAGGGGGGAGAGAGACGATTGGGAGAAGCTTAGAGAGAGATCAGAGCTCGGGAAGAAGTGTACAGGAGAAGAAAAATTTCTGTTGCTGCTGCCATTGAAAAAGAACACGAAGAACAAACTGCAGATAAGAACTGTTGTTGATAGTGTCATAAAAGCCGTTCTTTTTCCAACAGCGACAGAAAACCGTACTTCTTTGCCATACTCTTTAATCTCTTCTGTAACGGACAGAACTACTCATTGTAACGCTTATAAGCGTATCAAAATTCCTGTGAGCGTTTATATTACCATGGTAAGCACTTTTTGAGCAATGAAAGATTATTTTGAGGGTTTTGCCATTACAATGAGAAGCTAAACTTCATCTCTGAGGCGACGGAGGAAGCTAATTTCCAACGATTATGTGGTAATTTATTTTATGCAATTTATTTATGATTAATTGCCTTGGTTAAAAATTGATTTAAAAGATGCTAAACTTCATCTCTAAGGGCAAGAACTGGCCATACAAGATAAGGACTCGGATTTCATCACCGTTTCCTTCTTGCCCGCCTTAGGAACACGTTACCTAACGCGAACCTAATCCTTAAAATTTGACTAGAAAGAAGACCGATAGGGTATCGAGCTTATTGGAAAATCATTCAAAAGGATTGTATTGGTTGCTTTGTTAGCCTAAATTGAAGTTCGAAAAGATTATTTTAAGTTGATTAGCGCCGCCTTGTAACCCAGGGAAACGTTGCCAAAGAGGCAGGGTTATCAAAGCTCCTTAGATCTTATCATGTTTCTCTTCGACTTAATCTAATTCGGATCTTCCTAAGAGGTTTGCTAAAACTGTAACTAATTTGCTTTCGAAAGAATAGAAGCTGGTCTAGAAACAATCTAAGTGGAGCCATCATGCTTTTTGTTTGCTAGATTCAATAGGTTTGATTTGGTTGAGTCGACCTTGTTTGTGTATGTTTAGAACCCCTTCCTGTTAGGATTTATTTTCTTAGATTTTTTGTAAATTTATTAGGAACTTTTTGTTAGAAAATGTCGAACTGGTATTATGAGGACCAATACAATGAATATCAGACTGAATTTCAAAATAGACATTATCAGTACTATCAACATGGTGCGGATAGTAATCGGGACCATCATCAACCTTCTAAAGGTTATTACTCATACCAGGGTGATCCCAATTACTATTCATACATACACCCGTCTTATGAACATGAAAATGAGCAAAATTCGAGATATTTGTCTTGGAGACATGCCCTAGAGAAAATACAACCTAGCACTCATCATGAACCTATTACAACTCTACAAGAAGCCATCAAGCAGCTAGCTGAAAGTACAAAGCAATTCGATGAGGATAGCAAGAAGAGGAGAGAAGAGTATGAGATAATCCGATTAAAATCGAAAGAAATGGCTGCAAAGAACCAGATTGAACTAAATAATCTTATGTCCCAATATAGTGCTACCCATGATAGTTATTCACCTGGTCAAGAGGACGAGGATAGAATTGGTAACACTACTTATTTAGACGAGGTTCAAACATCTTCATATTATTATGATGATGAGGATAGTATTGGTGAAGAACTTGAAATATACGGACAGAGTGATCAAGAAATTGTCACTCCAGTTGTGCTTCACGATGATAGTGTTATTTCTAGTTCAAATTCAAATAATTTTAATGATTATTCACCTATTCAACATGAAGAGGATTTGACTAGAGATACCACTGCTCTAGACGATGTAGAAATTTCTTGTTTAGAGGAACGGGTTTATCCTAAGACTAGTGATTTGGAGTCTGACGATTCGAAGACAATAATTTTAATGAAGACGATAGACTCATAAGATTTTAAATATGAGTGAGGATGCACCAACAGATTATAACCTAGAGGAAGCAATTGACCATTTTCGGGAATCCGACGATCTAGAAAATAGGGAAAGTGTGATGAGTCTATCTAGAGACACTAAAAACTTTAAGTTTTGGGGTGACTATCATTCTCCATGTGCTTTATATCTTAGAAAGGTCCCTAATTTGGGACTTGACATATGCACCTCTACCATTTTACAAGATCATCTTCGAGCTAGATTCCCTGAACCTGTTGATGTCCAGAAAGAAGTTCAGTTGTTAGAAACCCATCCTATGGTCGATGTGGTTTACCTAGGTAGTAATACCAAGATTGACTTTGTTTTCCCACCAAAATATTTTCGTCCATATGTGGGAACGTTGGAAATTCAAATGTGTCAGTTGTTAAATTTTGAGACTAAACCTAATTACTTTAGGAAATTAGAATCGACACATTTGTTTATGAATGACCACCTTCATAGTAGTCAACTGTGTGAGTCAAAACTGATTGACTTTAAGGATCCACAATTATTCAGGTTATTATTATGTACTTCTAAGTTCTTAGTTGAGTTATTCCAGACTCTACAACCTGATTTTTTTGATCCCGTCTACGAAGAAATCCAGCCCATGAAAATATTTTATCTAGACCCTATTGTAGATCCTGAACCTGACCACAACTAGAAGTAGTTGTCGTAAACAGAAAACTAAATAAGGATGTGCTCGGTTTGTTCATTTTCTTGGCATGTTGCAGTTTTCTTCTATTTTGGATAGCCCTATTTGATTCAGATGACCCACAGTTGTTCCGACTATTGCTGTATGATTTTATGAGGTGACTAATTCTTTCTAAGTCTGGCTGAAGACTTTAAACTTAACACTTCTTGGGAGGTAACACATGCTCAAGAAACACGGTAATATCTTTCCTTATCTCTTTTCGATTGATAACAGTTTCTCCTTGTTCATGCTCTTAATCATTCATATTTAGAAACATTGAGGACACTGTTTGATTTAAGTTTGTGGGTAAGGGAGAAACTTTTTAGTGAAATAATAAAGCTCTAGAATTTTGAAACTTGTGAATACTTCAGGGTGACACTAACCATTCTAGGTAGATGGAAACTTAGCTTTTTTTTCTATAGGAATTGGTGTACCTAGTGAAAGGGTCTATTCATAAAAGGACAGAGTACAGATGTTAGAAATAACATGATAGTTGTCACCACATCTCGGAGTCTATAACTACCATATCACTTTCTGTTTTTACTTTTGCAAATTTATGTTTCTCTAAGTGATTTTGTGGGGCCCAGCATCAAATTGTTATCGGCGTCGGGATGAAATAGAGTGTTTTGAGATCAAGCCCCATTATTATGAAAAATATATATATATGAAAAAAAAAAAAGAAAAAAAAAGAAAAAAAAGGAAAAAAAAAAATAGTGAATTTTTTTTTTTATCATTGTTAGAAATTTGTGTGGGTTCTCCCTGTCTCCGTCGCCTAAGCAAGCGTGGAATGCAGGATCCATGGGAACTCGAGTATAAACCAGTTGAATTGATATTAGTATAAGATTTAAGAACAGTGGTTGCATATCTCAAATTCATTAGGTGTCATCCTGGTAATGACCTTCAGACAGATATGGGAAACACCGTTCACCTTAGTCAACACGTACAACCTTCATATTTTCCATGTTCATCTTCTAAATCTTTTCATGCGATTGAACTATGATACATTCTGAGACTTGTGGATTAACCGATTATCTGAGTAGAGCTCTGTTGTCTTACATATGAATTTTAGTATACTTGAGTAAACACTCGTGTACAACAATTGGACTCATATAGGGTAATGATTCCCATAGATGAAGAATTGAGTAGGCCAACTAAATAGCTTGTTTAGTGTCTACCCTTAATTTTTCACGAGTCGCTAAAATCTGGAGTACAGATTTTGTGCGTATACCTCTTGTAAACCCTCACGAGACAAAACTCGTCCACTAGGGACACCTAGGAGTTTGACGGCTTATTACATATGCTAAATTTAGTCGCGATTCCTGCGAAAGTGAGTTAGGATTTTATTTTCTAGATTAGATTTGCTCGAGGACTAGCAAATAATAAGTTTGGGGGTATTTGATAGACACATTTTTGTGTCTGATTTGATCTCAATATTATATATTGTTGGTATTTGATTTTGTATTTATTATGGTTTTTATTGCTTTATAGGTGTTTTTGGAGAATTGTTAAAGGCACCCTCAACTTGGATTAAGGCACCCACACTTTGGTTAAGGGCAACCACACCCAAAATTCAAACTTCAAAAATTGGTGGGAAGACGTTTTCTCTTCAAGGAACATCGAGAAAAAAAAAAGAAACCAAGACTGAAATTTGGAAACTATCGTGATTATGGAATTTTCTTGATTAGGAAACTAAAGTTAATTGGGAAAGAACTAAAAGAGATCAATTGATTCTCTTTATAGCATTGCTAACCCAAGGAAGAAAAAGAAATGAGGAAAAAGTCTTTTCTCTTTTGGAAATTCCTGATCGGTGATTCAGTGAAGAATTAAAGGAAGTTTGAGGAGGATTAGGGCTGTGATAAGTATACATAGGAAGCTTTGAGGTGTCCAGAGGGGGAAGAGAGACTATTGGGAGAAGCTTAGAGAGAGATCAGAGCTCGGGAAGAAGTGTACAGGAGAAGAAAAATTTCTGCTGCTGCTGCCATTGAAAAAGAACACGAAGAACAAACTGCAGATAAGAACTATTGTTGATAGTGTCATAAAAGTCGTTCTTTTTCCAACAGCGACAGAAAACCGTACTTCTTTGCCATACTCTTTAATCTCTTCGGTAACTGACAGAACTACTCATCGTAACGCTTATAAGCGTATCAAAATTCCTGTGAGCGTTTCTATTACCATTATAAGCATTTTTTGAGCAATGAAAGATTATTTTGAGGGTTTTGCCATTACAATGAGAAGCTAAACTTCATCTCTGAGGCGACGGAGGAAGCTAATTTCCAACGATTATGTGGTAACTTATTTATGATTAATTGCCTTGGTTAAAAATTTATTTAAAAGATTTTTGGTCAACAATTGTGATTCCGTTAGATGGTACATGCTTTGGCTTAGGTTTTAGATGTTCCATGCTTTTGCTATACAGTTGTTATTTCGAAAATCTATCTTTGCAATGATTTAGAATCAAATTAAAATGTTAGAATTTCATAATTAAACTTAAATCACTTTAAAATTGGAAAATAGTGGAATCCTAGCCTCAGTCTTCTCTCAACTTTATTAAAAAAATATTTGAGTTTTCATATTTTTAGCTTTAGAAATTAGATTTAAAATCAATCTTCACAAGTCTGAGTAACGAATCTTTATTTACCACTTTAAAATTACATCAGCAATCATTGAACAAGCTTATTTCGGAATCATCATAACCATATCACCTTCTGTTTTTATTTTTGTAATTTTGTGTTTCTAAGTGATTTGGTGGGGCTCTATTATTTCCTTATTGTCGCCGCCAGGATGAGATAGAGTGATTGAGATCAAGCCCCATTTTGGTATTTTTTTAGACCAGTATTAAAAAAAAATAACAAAAAATTGACACTTGGATAGCAATATGTGTGTGTTCTCCTTCTCTCCATTGCCTAAATAAGCATGGAGCGCAGAATCCATGGGAACTATCATGTAATCTGTTGACAAGGAGCATGCGCTTAGATTTAAAAGATCTAATCATGTTGTCGAAAAAAATAATTAAAAAAAAATTATATTCAATAAATCGACCGTTGTGGCCCTTGTATATACCAGTTGAGTTGATACTAGAATTAGGATTCAGACTAGTGGGTGGTTATCTCAATCCATTAGATTTCATCTTGGCATTGATGATCATACATATATTCTGGGAAACATCGTTCACCTTAGTCAACATGCGCACACTTCTATTTCCATATCCATCTTCTTAATCTATTCATGTGATTGTGGTTTGTGAGATTCCGAGTATAGTGGTCCATTGTACGACTTTCTGAAGTGCTTTGTTTTCTTATATATGAATTTTAGTATGCTTGGGTGTAAACTCGTGTACATCAATTGGATCCAAAAAAGGGTAATCCTCCCATAGCCAATTTTTTTTGTAGCCAACTAAATAGCATGTTTAGTGTCTACCCTCAATCGTTCACAAGTAGCTAGGGTTTGGAGTATAGGTTTTGTGGGTACACCTCTTGTAAACCATCACGAGACAAAACTCGTACACTAGGACCACCTAGGGGATCAAAGGCTTGTTGCACATGCTAGTGCAATCGCGATGCCTGCGACAGTGAGTTAGGTTTTTTATTTTCTAGATTAGATTTGCTTAAGGACTAACAAATAATAAGTTTGGGGGTATTTGATGGACATATTTTTTTGTCTGATTTGTCTTAATTCTTTATATTGATAGTGCTTGGTTGTGTACTAATTATGTAATTTTATGTATTTGTAGGTATTTTTTAAGAATAAGCAATTGTAGAAAAATTGGGTTTAAAAAGTTATAAAGGCACCCCAAAACTTGGATAAAGGAACCCATTCTTCTATTAAAGGCACCCACTCTCTTTTGAATTCAAAAAGGATGGTTGGCGGCAAAAATCTTCTCCTTCATCTGCGTAATTGTTTGACGATTTTTAAGGCAAGAAGATTTTTGCCTTAAATAAGAGTTGTAATAAGATTGAAAACTTTTTTAAAAAAATCAAATCGTATCAACTCAATAAATCCGAAAATATGGGATTTGCTTCCCTGTATGTCTGTATACATCAAATTTGGTAAGACAACTGGAGCCACGAAATCATCAAGTCTTATATCAAAAAAAAATCAGGGAGAAATTTGGCTACATGAGATTAGGGATTTTCTCCCCATGTTTTACTTGATCCTGCTTCCTTCTTATTCAATATTGTGCGGGAGAACTAAAGCAACAACGAGAAGATAGAAATAATATCATTGAGAGTCTGTTAAAAGGGAAGAAAAATATTTGATGATCTGTCGGGAATGATTTTTGATTTAAAATAAAATATTCTCGAGATTTAGTCATTAGAAGAGAAAATTCGAGGAACTGTTGGGTGTCTAAGGCTTCCGCAACACTTTCTGCTACAGTCCCTGCAACAGTTTACAAGTTTAATACACAAGAAAACTGTACTTGTTTTAAAGCTCACAGAAGGAGTTGTTTAATCACTAAAGAATTTTAATCATTCTGCGACGCTAATGGTCAGTTCTTCTTGTAATTTTCTTCTATAATAATGAATAAAATTATTTCTTTTGCTTCTTGTGCCATGAATAGCTAGAACCCTCGCCTAGGATTAGAGAGGAAGTCCTATTGTGTTTTCTAGCATGTTATAATTATTTTCTTTAATAATTCTCTTGGCCCTATATTCTTGATTTATAATGATATAAATTTCTTCACGTGTCCTATAATGTTTAGTTAAGCGATATATTTTCTTTGATAGAGACCAGCATTTTATATTAAAAACGTACAATTATATCCTTTGAGAATTTCATTTAGTTTAACCGTTTTATCTATCGAGACGCATATACTTGTCCTCAGTCGCCTTGTGTAATATTTTGAGAAAATTATAGAAAGTTGTTACAATCATCTAGTATGCATAGTAGTGATGAAATCTCGACATCCAAGGTTTTCTTTCATTTGTATTTCACTTTTAGTCTTTTAATAATTTTTAATTTTAGAATAGAATCACCAAATCATATTTGTCATTAGCACAATAATTGAATAAAAATTAGAAATTAAGATTCTGAAATCCATGTGGAACGAACCGTGCTTGCATATTGTCTCATTGACAGTCGTACTCTTGCAGTATAAATTAAAAGTCACATTAAGTAACGGCTATATGTTGTGAAAAAAAGAGTTGTTCATCGAAAAATATGAAGTAGAACGTCAGGTTCGACTTTAATTTTTATTTATCGAATCAGCCGAGCCTCAATGAAATACATTTTTGAGTCCTACAAAGAAATGTTCTGCTACTATATTTGGTTTATGTTTTATAGCCTAACCAGTCATATGTGGAATTAATTTACAAAGTTGTCAGGTTCGGCTATTATAGTTGGTTTATATTTGTAGCCGAAGCTGACTTGTCATTCATAAAAAAAAAAGCAAATCTTAAGTAACAAGTGGAGTTCTATTAAATACCATGATAATATAACATCCAAAATATAAAAATGATAACATTAGTCTATCATCTAGAAAATACAAATCAAAGTCTACAAAATACCGTAATAAACTACCATCCAAAACATCAAAGTATGTTAATGAAACATATTCATTCATAGAGACCTCCTTCTTGAAGACCACCTCCACGACCTCTTTTGCCACCTCCACGACCACTTTTACATCCTCTTTTGGTAGCTCCATATCCTTTTTTGCCACTTCCTCCTTCATGGTCATCACTGATATCGGAATCGGATGCATCACCATCTCCACTTAGACCTCTGGGTTCTTGTCGGGTTCTTTTTGTCACCCTTTTCTTAGAGCCTTTAGATGTTTTAATGATAGATTCCAATTCATTGCAGAAACTTCGTTGCTCCACCACTGATGTCGGCTATTTGACTTTGTTTTTTATTTTCTTCAACAAACTCTTAGTTGTCGACACTTAATTACATTTAAAACCAACAATTAAGAAAAATACACTTTCATATTATATAACAATTTGAAAATAATAAATAAATACATCACTTACCATGATAGTCATTGCCTTGGATACACTCTGGATTATGTTGTCATACTTCTTCTTCTTCCCAACTTCCTTGGTTTTTCCCCTTGCAATTTGAGCTTCAACACGATCTTGACTTTCGTTATTAATAACTAAGGGATGGGAAATTTGATCATACCAATCAGTATACCCTTCTACAACTTCACGAGGATCTTGATGCAAATTTTCTAACCCCTACCAACTCAACTTATTGGATTCCAAATCATTCTAATAAGCAAACATAGGCTCAGGGTCATATTTGGGCTTCCATGAACCAGTGGTGCTCTTTGTTCCTTTACTAACCTTTGGCAACAACTTGAAATTTTCATTATTATCCAGTGGTATTGTTTGGATATACCCAAATTGATGAAGTAATCGACAAGGATCCAAAATTACAAACCCGCAAAGATAAAACAACGGTCGGTAGTACATCCCCAGAGGCATATCTTCATCTTGAACAACTTCATCTTATTCCGTGATATATGGTTCAAATTCAACGTCTTGTACATCCAGAGCGTCTAACTTTTCTCTTAAACTGATCAGCAAATGAGCCTTATACCTCTTCTTATTCTCCATCAACTCATATTTGGCTGAAGTATGATTTGTATCCACCCAGTTGGCAATAGGTTTGTTATGTCCCAATTTCGGGAAGTGATCATATACCCACACCTATATCAACAACATAGGAAAATCACAAACTAGAATGAATAGTGCAGACAAAAGTTCGGCCACTAATAATAATTCAATTATTGGCCGAACCTGACATTATACTGAATCATGTCAGGTTCGGCTACTAATTGAATTATTAATATTGGCTGAACCTGACATTTTCCATCCAAAAAAAATTTGGGTTGTTCGGCTGATAACCTAGATTCAATTACTAGCCGAACAATCATCTGTTGGTGCACTAATAGTTTGAAAACCTATGAGAGTTTGGTTCAGATGAAATAAATCAATAACAAATGGATAGGTTTGTCGAGAATCACCTGCAAGAGACTGAAATTTCCTCCAATGTTTCCAGTGTCTTGCCTAGAGGATTGCGCAAGCTGATTGAGAAGGAATGCAACACACGCGATTCCCCAAGCGTATTCATGAAAGGTTGGGATATCTTTTAAGAATTGGAGATACTGAGCAGTCACCTTGCTGCTAGTATGGTTGAGAAAAATGATTCATCCTAGAGTATACAACAAATAAGCAGCAACAATATGGTTTATTTTGTTCGCATCCATCACCAATCTCCCATCAACTACTTTATCCTTAGTTTTCTCGAACATAGCTTTCAAACGTGTCATCTTAAACGATTTCAACATCTTTGGTTTGTCAAGACCTGGTCCATAACTTCCCACACTTTCCACCTCTTTAGCGAAACAACAAAACTCCAACTCGGCAGTGTTGTGATACAAATCAAGAATGTCTTCGGCCAACTTATAAACCTCATCCCAATACTGATGTGTGTCGTTTACACATAAATTAATTAAGATATTTCCCACTGATACTAACAAGTAATATAGTGTTGTAAGGATCGTTCCCACGAGGAGCTGTGTATTGTTATTTGTCTTTGACTTCTTATATAACCAACGGGGGATTGTAGGTAATTAAATTAAAGTAAACTAATGAATTTAACAGCAAAGTAAATAAATATTAAAGTCAAGCTAAGAAAATACTGGTTAAGGATTTCATATTCCATCGCCAATCATGTTCCTCAATTGATTAAAATCATCATCAATTCTCTCTTCGTACCAATATCCCTAAAGTATCCCCAATCAGTGTAATACTTCATTACGCCTCCACATGTCAACACATACTGCAATTGCTAATACATGAATTCTTTTCCACCAAATAACCTAGTGCTTATTGCTAAGAGATTCAACTTGAGGAAAACATTAATATCCGCGAGATGAGTTATTCATCGGCAATACATCGCATTTATCGTGGCATATTCAACCTAGGAAAAGCTTTACTTGAGACTTCCTTCACGATTCGCACCGCTAGTGATCACAAATTGCTACTTGTTGCTAGGGTTCTTGATAGAATTACCTAAGAACCCTAACTAGCTATAGAAAAATCCCGAGATTATTTAATTTGCAACTTAAATATTCAAGATAACCAATCATATTATATGAACACAATCACATAATTGGTATACACCGTAAAATATGAACGATAAAAATAGATCTTGAATATTATTAATAATCAGCCAGATTGATTCATATGTTTAGGACTTCTGACTACATCCTCAACCAATAAAAGAATTATCTAATCATGGATTTACTAAAACCCATGGAAAATATACAAAGAAGAAGAATGGTTTCCGCCTGAGGGGAAAACCCTAGGTTTTTTATGTAGAAGATATGATATGAGAGGTAGAAGATAAGAGATTACTTCCAAAGATATCTTGTTTGAGCCTTAGATGTCTTATTTTATATCCTTCAGTGCTTGGCCCTCAAGTATACTCTCTTTCTAGAGTTTATAATCCTTCCGGGATTGTGTATTATCAATTTAAAAGTTAATTTCACGTCCACATATGTCCCAGGTTCGGCTAAATTCATTGGTTCACTTAATAGCCGAACATTCTCCTGTAGACTCTTCAAAAATGTTTATTTTTAGGCTTCAGGTTCGACTGATTCGTGGTGATGAATTATGAGCCGAACTTCTCTATGTACACTCAATTCTTTCAAGCTTGTTTTGCCCATAACTTCTTCATACGAACTCGGAATGACCTCATTCTTTTTGAGTTGGCTTCGTCTTTAAATTCCCTTTAAAATAAAGTGAAGAAACCTTGGATTTGAATGAGTTCCATTTGTCCTTGATCTTCCTTCATTTGTAGCACTTTATTCATTGTCCATTTTGTGTTGTAATGAATTTCTTTCTTCTTCTTTGGTTGAATCCACTTCAAAACTCCAAATAAACTCATAAAAAAATAAAATCAAAGAATAATGATATAAAAACTAACAAGAAAGCGACGAATTAGAGTATCAAGCTACTAAAAATAATATACATATCAAAGACATATCATAATACTCAACATCTACACTTTTCCTAAGCGCTCTAAGACCTAAAATATTTTGAGCATCATCAGGTGTAATTGTCATCTCACCGAACGAGAGATGAAAAATCTACGCCTCAGGGCATAATCTCTCACAAAAAGCAGAGGCAATCACTGAATCATATTCATTATATTCAAAATAAATTGCTTTCCATAAACCAGATTATTGGCATATACTGAACCTCAGGAACCTCTCCCGACAAATCCCAAGCTGCAACTTTTGGTGTCTTAATTGTCGGATCGCATCCCTATGATCCAGAGTCTCAAAAATCCCCTTTGCCCACGACTCCTTGTAACCGATCAACATTTTTCCTCCATCTAGCGGAAGACCATAAACTGGGTTGTCAGGTTGGGGAGATAATATGTTATCCTTAGTCGGAAGATGAAGCTTTGTGTTCCGCGGTTCAACATGTTTCCTCTCTTCCCTCTCTTTTACTTGTTTTTGTGGTTGTGCATGTACTTCTTCTTCATCGTCTTCATCTTCATCTTCCGATAATTTAGATTCAGCTCCTTGATCGACTGCTTTTCCATGGCGCCGTGGTCGTCTCGAGTCATCTTCTCCATCGTCTTCATATCCATTACATTTCCTTGTACTACTCCTCCACTTTCAATCTCTGTGGTAGTGAAAGTATTTCCCTCGTTACCTTCCGTTGCTTATACTTCTCCTTCTCTTTGTATATCTGTTTCTGTGTTCACTGTGTCGGAGGTCATAGTCCCCCTATTACCTTCCCCTAATTTTTTGCGTCCTGCTCGAGGTTGGGGAGTTTTAGCCTTAAAAGGAGTTACTTCCATAAACCTCTTCTTACTCCTTGAAGTTACAATTTTACCTCCATCTTTGGTTTGGCTCTTAACACAAAGTAGAAAATATAATTATTACATCAAACATATGAGGTTTGGATAATAATAAAAGAGTTCGGGTAAACAATGAAACATGTTCGACTATAAATAATATGGTTCGGCTGATAATTATAAAAGTTCGGCTAAAATTAAAAAATCGAGTCAACCGAACTTCAATGTTCTCCAAACCCGGAGCAACAATTAAATGTTCGGCTATTAATAGGACACCTTAATTATTAGTCGAACCAACAAGTATCAAATTTATGTAACTAGTCAAAAGTTCGGCTGAAAATATAGCAAAATAGAAACAACCGAATTTCAATGTTCTCCAAACCTAGAGCAACAATTAAATGTTCGGCTACTAATGGGACACCTCAATTATAAACCGAACTAACAAGTCAAAAGTTTAGCTGAAAATATAGCTAAATCGAAACATCCAAACTCTTTGTTTTATGAACTATACCCTTGGTTCGGCTAAAAAATAAAATTTCAATAGAAGCCGAACTGTTCTTCTGAAACTAAGAAAACTAAGAACTAAGGTAAGTTCGGCTATTAAACCCTAGGGTTTTTGCGAAATTATTAGCCGAACTAAGATCTGAAAAACCTAAAAACATCTATTAATTATTACTCAATCGATCAAACAAAATAAAAACAAATAAAAAAAATCAAGATGGATTTATAGTAAATACCTTTTAATATACATTTTCGAGCAATCAGTGGTTTGATTTCGCTTTTCAACCTCGTTCAATCCACTTTGTGCTTTACTTGCTTAATTGAATTGGGTTCCAATTCTCGGATCTGGAAGTAAATCTCTAGCGCAACGCTTTGTTCTATGTGGTTGCATTTTATAATTTTGATTTTAATCGACGATCAAAGTTTTAGAAATAAACGATTAATCGTCGACGAAAAATATAATTCAACGAGGAGGAAGAAAAAAGGTTCGGTTATTGTGAACGATAAGAAAAGGGGTTGAAATGATTTTGAATTTGATTTGATTAGATTTATGTTTTAATTTTGTTGAAGGGTATTTATATAATTTTAACGGACCGTGGGTTATAAGTCCAAAGGTGTCAATATCCAACTAAATTAAACCCAACAAAACAAATTTGATACAAAAAACCCATTATAAACCAACTGTCCATATTACCCTCACTTATAATTCAACCCAAATCCATTAACAAATCACGCCCATGAACGCCCTTCTTCCCGCGAATAAAATTTACCCTCTCAGCTAATGTTTTACTCCAACATACTTCCCGCGAATAAACACAGACAAAACAGAGTAGTAATCAATGAAATTGTTGATTCTAGAAAGAGAAACAATACTTTCTTTTCTCCCGCTAGTAGTATCACCAAAGACTGACCAAGAAGAAATTAATCAAACAAAATCCAGCGAAGAAGAAGATAGAAGATGACTGTACCAGTAAAACCACCACCGACAAACGATGATGAAATTAATCAAACAAAATCCAGCGAAGAAGAAGATAGAAGATGATTGTACCAGTAAAACCACCACCGGAAAACGATGATGAAATTAATCAAACAAAATCCAGCGAAGAAGAAGATAGAAGATGACTGTACCAGTAAAACCACCACCGGAAAACGATGATGAATTCAAATGGGGACCTACACCAGCTATCTTATTCCATTAGTCTCCTTCCTCAAGGATTCCAGTATATTTTAGTCCACCACTAATCGCTATGGTTGTTGTTGTAATCACAGCTTTTATAATCGTTATTTATTTCCGTTTAATCTCACGTCATTTCCTCCAATTATTCATCTTCTTCGTAAATGGAGATTCAAAAATTCGTTTATATCGTCATCGCCGGAGATCTTATAATCCGTATGTTGTAACAAAAAAAAATCAATACAGAATACTATGAAACCAAAAAGGGTTTCATCGTTTATTTTATTTCATCTTATTCCAGATGAAAAACTATGAAACCAAAAAAGGTTTCATCGTTTATTTTATTTCATCTTATTTCAGATGAAAAAAACTATGAAACCAATAAAGGTTTCATCGTTTGTTTTGTTTCATCTTATTCCAGAAGAAAACAAACTATGAAACCAAATAAGGTTTCATCCATTTCAATTACATTTTTCTGAAGAAAAAATGTCTCAGCATATAAAAAAACAATGAAACCGAATAAGGTTTCATACATATCAATTACATTTTTTTGTTTCTTACTACAGATGAAAAAAACTATGAAACCAATAAAGGTTTCATCATTTGTTTTTTTCATCTTACTACAGATGAAAAAAACAATGAAACCGAATAAGGTTACATACATATCAATTACATTTTTTTGTTTCTTACTACAGATGAAAAAAACTATGAAACCAATAAAGGTTTCATCATTTGTTTTTTTTCATCTTACTACAGATGAAAAAACTATGAAACCAAAAAAGGTTTCATCGTTTATTTTATTTCATCTTATTCCAGATGAAAAAAACTATGAAACCAATAAAGGTTTCATCGTTTGTTTTGTTCATCTTATTCCAGAAGAAAACAAACTATGAAACCAAATAAGGTTTCATCCATTTCAATTACATTTTTTTGAAGAGAAAATGTCTCAGCATATAAAAAAACAATGAAACCGAATAAGGTTTCATACATATCAATTATATTTTTTTGTTTCTTACTACAGATGAAAAAAACTGTGAAACCGAATAAGGTTTCATCCATTTCAATTACATTTTTCTGAAGAAACAATGTCTCGGCATATAAAAAAACAATGAAACCGAATAAGGTTTCATACATATCAATTACATTTTTTTGTAAAAAAAAAAAGGTTTCACTGATTTACAACTAAAAAATAGGTTACATCATTTTTTTTGGTTCAAATAAAATTACAGATGAAAAAAAACTATGAAACCAAAAAGGTTTCATCTGTCTAAATTACATTTTTCTGTAGAAAAAAAGTCTCAGCATATAAAAAAACAATGAAACCGAATAAGGTTTCATACACATCAATTACATTTTTCTGTAAAAAAAAAAAAGGTTTCACTGATTTTCAATTAAAAAATAGGTCCCATCATTTTTTTTGGTTCAAATAAAATTACAGATGAAAAAAAACTATGAAACCCAAAAAGGTTTCATAGTTTTCCTGAATTTCACCAACAAAAAACCCAAATTTTGACAATGATGATATATCATTATATTTTGCTGAAGATATTCGGCGATGACGATCTGGAGGTGTTGGTGATGTTTGTAGAGGATAAAAGGAGGAAGAAGAGGTGTTGTTGGTGGTGGATTTGGACATATAGTGCTGGAGGAGAAACAATAACGACGAGGAAGCGATGGGGGAGGAGGAGGTGTTGTTGGTGAAGGATACGAAGGTGTTGTTGTGGCGTAGAAGGTATTGTCGCTACTGGTGATGGTGGCGGAGAAAGTATTGTTGCTGCTGGTGATGGTGGTGGAGAGGAGAAGAAGAAGAAGAGAGGTGTTGGTGAAGGATACGAAGGTGTTGTTGTGGTGGAGAAGGTATTGTCGCTGCTGGTGATGGTGTCGCTGTTGGTGATAGAGGCGGAGGAAGTATTTTTGTTGTTGGTGATGGTGGTGGGGAGATGAAGAAGAAGAAGAAGAAGAAGAAGAACATACCTAGGTTATATATGGAAGGGCATCTCGGGTATATTAAAAATAATTAAAATCTAAATTTAATTAGTACTAAGTGAAATGAGTTTTTTATCTCATTTTTAATAAAAATGGTTTTTTTTTTATAAAAGATAATATGAGAGGGTTTTATGCATTATAAGTTTGTTCACTTTAGTTTTTTATACCAAATTTTATAATTTTAATCATATAAGGGGAACATGATAAATAACTCTCACGAATAGAAGCCTTTCACGGCTAAAACACCTCTTATAAACATATACTAGGTATGATAATTATTTTGTACGCCTAAAAATACGACTCCAGCAGCTGTGATTGCATGGCAGAACATGAGAAATGGAGATGAGATCTAAAAAAGAAAAATTAACCATACTCGGCCTATTCTCGTATAGGGGTATCTACATGAATACAACTCTATGCCATTTGGAAGAACTACTGTGAGAAGTCAAACTCTTGAACCAAACAGATAGGGGCAACCCTCCTTATCTACTAAAAAAATGATGAAAAAGAACTAATGATTGTGATGGTGTGTCTACATTCATCCGTTTTTAGCCACGTTTTGTTTTCTTTTTTAGCTTTCTAAGGTTTTTCGGATTAGATGGATGGATATAAAAGTCAGACCAGGAGTTGGCAGGAAATTGTGTGGAGAGACCTTGTGATGCATGAAAAGATGAAAACATCAGGAATTTCCTGTAACCATTTAGAGTCTTAACTCTTAAGCATCCGAAACATAATAGCTGGTCTCTTCATAAGCGTAGAACGCTAAATATAATGTTGAACGACTCATTCGTACCTTAGAACGATATATGTTGCCCTAGTTTTACAACATAAATCTTTTTGTTCTTGCCAAGAACACTTTAAGGAATTACGAAAGGGGTTTGGACAATTAATATGTTTTCATATGTTGCTCGAGCTCAAAATTTCAGACCATTTCAAATGGACACTACATTTCGAACGTGACATACTTAATGTTTCAAACCGGCATGTACAAGTAAAAGGGATAAGAGAATTTATGGTTGGAAACGTAGGTCTTCCGAAAATCATGGTGTGAACACAAAATCGTTGATCGGTCTTTTGGTGTTCTCACAGTGATGTTGTAATCAGATGCAATTGAGATTTTCTTCTTCTTATTTTTCAATAAAAATCTTCACCTATCGTACGCGTGGCGTCGTTCTAACAGGGTGAGTGAATAAGAACACATCATTCTTAATCGGCTGTTCTAAATTTTCTTGCCAAAACATTGCCAGTACCTAAGAAATTGCAAGTAACAAATCAAGTCAGGACGTACGCGCCACATAAGATTTGCTACCAATAAATAGCGCAGGTGACGTGGACTCTTCTTAGTCACACAGAAGCTTAGATCGCTGTCATTGAGCGACTAAGCGAGGTCAGTGAACGACGCCAGTAGTGTCAAAGGCTTAAGCCACTCAAAGTCTCTAAAGCTTTTGCCTAATTATGTGCAGTAAAGAAGTCTGTAGTGACACCGCACTTACTACATTAAACAAATTTTACCAAAATTATACGAGTAATAACTAACCCCAAAAATTAAACCCCACCTTTTTAGTTTGACTACTTTACCTATCGATTCTTCTTCGAATTGTGATTGGGTTTTTTTTTGTCTTTGTATACTTTTTCTTCTTCTCTTCGACAGATAAACAGAAGAGAGGAAGAAGCCTTGAAAAAGCCGAAGTTCATCGCTGCAAAGTGTCTTCGTACCCGCAACCGTATCTGCAGCTAGTTAAAAAGAGCTTGATCTATTCCTAGCAGTTTTCCTATTGTACGGTTTCGATATATTTAGAATCTGGTGTTTCTAGTGCTGTATATAGAAGTGAGTTTCTAGGGTTTTAATCTGTAAAAAAGAAAAGAAAAAAGATGAGGATTGCTGATTCTTCATGTGTCGGGGGTGGTGGTGCTATGGTTGTTGCTAATAAAAGTCTAGAAGATGATTTCTTCGGAGATCCAAAAGGATGGCCACCTGGGTTTAGATTTCATCCAACTGATGAAGAATTAATTCTATATTATCTTAAAAGAAAGACTTGTCACCGTCGATTAAAGCTTAATGCCATCGCTGATATAGATGTCTACAAGTGTGATCCCGAAGAATTACCAGGTAACCTTTTCCCTAATTCTGATTTCAATGTAAAAAGATAGAAGATTAAGCTCAGCTGCATTGATTTTTATTTATTTTTGATTATGGTTTTGTGTAAAATTGTGTACTTTAACCAAGGGTCTCAAATTTGTAATTCGATTGAACTGATCAGTTGTTTAACTTACTTAATTGCAGCTCAATCTCTTCTGAAGACTGGAGATAGACAGTGGTACTTCTTTAGCCCCCGAGATAGGAAGTACCCGAATGGGGGGAGATCAAATCGGGCAACTAGACAAGGTTATTGGAAGGCGACAGGGAAAGATCGCCGCATTGAATGGAACTCTCGTTCCGTTGGATGTAAGAAAACCCTAGTCTTCTACAGAGGCCGTGCTCCTAGTGGTGAGAGAACTGATTGGGTCATGCACGAATATACTTTGGATGAAGAGGAGCTTAAGAGATGCAAAACTGCGGTGGTATAAATCCTGATTATGCTTTAATCTTCTTAAAACCTTGTGTTGATTACCCAGTTGAGTTTCTTAGATTTTGAGTTTTCCTAAAGAATTTTTTTTTCTGGGATTTTTTGGTTTGCAGGATTGCTATGCCCTGTATAAGGTCTACAAGAAGAGTGGAGCTGGTCCTAAAAATGGTGAACAATATGGGGCTCCATTCAGAGAGGAGGATTGGGCTGATGACAGTGATCTGGTTGAAGCAAGTGCACCCAACCATGATCAGGTGCAACATTTGGATAACAATGTTAATGGTGATAAATCTTTAGTTGATAATCAACGCCAGCCACAGTGTGACCTCCTCGATGAGATTCTGGGGCTAATTGCCAATGAAACCGAAACTACAAATCAGCAAGAAAATGGTCATGAATGTCTGTTAATCAAGGTATAGCTTCTGGTAACCTTGGCATTGAACTTGAGTAAAAATTGATCTTTTAGCTTTTATTTTCTTGACTTTTAGCTCAAATTTGTTAACAGTGTTTGCATTATGTCAAAATAGGGTGGTGCTGAGAAGGGATATGACAATAGTATGATGATGGGCCTCCCTATGGAAACATATGCTGCTGAACCCAGCATGGTCTTGAATCCTTCTTATATTCAGCACAATACACAGTATAGCTTCAATGTGACACGTTCAGCTATTTCTCATTTACCATCAAACGAGGCACCTGAAGTCTCATCTGCAGCTCCATATATTTCTGAACTGGTTCTTCCCGAACTCGATGACGATAACTTCTTGGAAATCAATGATCTTCTCGGTCCACAGCCTGGCTATGCCGATGTAATTCATGCTGATAACAGCTTATTCTCTGAAGAGCCTGAATTTTTCTTTGATGCAGCCCAGTATCTTCGAGACACGGAAGCCATTGATCGACAAACTAACTCACATATGTATTCTAATAATCCTATTGGTGAACTAACAGGCCATTCGGATCACCAAATGCAACTGAACCACCTAATTTATGAAAACAAGCACGTTACTTCACAGCTTTGGATGCATGATCAGAACCTTGGTGGGTTTGTTTCATCAGAATCAAATCTTGCGCCTATGGCTCCATTAAATTCAGGTATATATAAGTCTTGACTCGAGGTCCCATTGATCAATGTATATCACTTAGCTAAGCTGTCACTGCTTAGAAGGTTCCTGATGTGGCTCGTTAATCTTTAGGTACAAATGTAATACATTCTGGTGGTTCTTCGGGTAACTTTGTTGGTCAGCAAACACATAACCAAGGAAGTAACAATGTGGATGATGACGTGGACACTTGGTTTTCCTCAGCAATTTCTTCTTTATTGGGATCAGTTCCAACTCCTCCTGCAATAGCGGCAGATAATGCCATAATTAACCGTGCATTTGAGCGCATGTCAAGTTTCGGTAGAGTTCGAATTCCTAGAAGAGATGCAGAGGTTCGTGGAGTTTTACGTCCTAATGTGGGGAGGAGAAATGCTAACAGAAACGGGGGTTACTTCTTTCTGTCGATACTTGTGGCACTCTGTGCTGTTTGTTGGTTATTAATGATTGGAACAACGGTAAAAGTTGTGAAAACTTTTGTGTGGAGGTTTATATCTTCATTGTAAGCGGTGGTGTGCATTTGCACATTAAAAGAAAAATCATTTCTGTTTATATTTTATCTGCACAGCATCTGGGATAACTGGCAATATCGCCAATCAGTGAGCTTTACCTTGATTTCGATCAGCGGTGAAGCCTTTCTAGGCTGTTATCGTCCATTGTAAGCTGAAGCCATATGAAGCTCATCAGCAAGGAAAGAAGAGTTGTGGAGGAAGAGATGTAAGTCTTATTGAGGTCGTCTTCTTGTACAGTCTTTCGACACAGTAAAATACTTCTTTCTCATATTTATAGGGGACAACAACAACATGAAATGTGAATCACCCTTTTGATAAAAAATTCTCTCAATTACTTACTGGGATTCAATAACTAGTAAATGTTTCTTACCAATCGTAGAGACTTCTTGTGTTGTTCTGGATTTTGCAGCATGTTTTCATATTATTAAAGATTCGAATTGCTTGCTGATTATATTAAAAAAAACTTTCATGCTTTACCAACCTAGCTGTCTTCAATTTAATCATAGATGTCTGTCAGTGTCAGCATGAGTTTAATGATATTATGGTCGTTTAAGAAGTCAGGGTAATGGATTATGATGTGGGCATATAAAGAACTATTTGCTGATCTGAAATTATTTCGTTCTTGATGTATTTATAGAATTTAAATGGTGAAGGCAGAACATTCTTTTTTCTTTTATGATGCATTTCTAATTCAAGCCACGGTACATTGGTACATAGGCTTTACAAGAAGCCTGATATAGGGGCTCTCACATCAATAGAAGGGCTCCTAGTTGAGCCAAGGTGACCCAATTTTACGATAAGGGATGTCCTAGGGAGTAAAGTTAAATGTCCATTTTACCCTTATACTAATTAAAACCTAAACTCTTTTAATTTCTCCCATAATTTTTCAAAACTTTTTAAAACTAAATTAAAGAAAAACCCAACCGTAATCCATCACAATTCATCGCCGATTCGCAAATTCATCGTCGATTAAAATCAACACAACAATTCTAGATGAAAAAGCATACTAAAGGCATTCAAGGTAGTAGTGATGGCAATGAACACTTTTCCTTTCAACCTAATCAAGAGATTCAACAAGAAATCGATAGTGAAAAGCAAAATGAAGCACAGAAAAATCCAACAATGGTGTATCTAAGGTATTATTGATTTGGAGAATGATGAAGTTGAACCACCTATTATTATTGATTTGGAGAATGATGAAGTTGAACCACCAGTGACGAAGAACTGAAGAACCTGCAATAACTCTATGTTTATTATAACAGTTGCGTCAAACTAAGATTTATTTTCTTTTGTGGGGGAATTCCAACTTTAATGTGAATGTATGACAAAGATTTTCTATTTAAATTTGTCAAGATCATGTTTTATTTACAAATATTTGATGTTGGAAACCAAGCAAAGTAAAAAGCAAGTTATTACTGCAATATGAAAAACTCGCCAATATGACAATCATGTCCAACAAAACTAGTATTCTAACATAGTGGAACATTGGTGAATCTGGGATAAATTTTGTGTTTTAAACCCAATTTAGAGTGAATTGAAATTCCAAAAAAAGATTTACAAAAATATTTACGGTTGGAATGTCTATTTTACCCTTATACCTATTTAA
This sequence comes from Papaver californicum, assembly GCA_023531435.1. Lineage (NCBI taxonomy): Eukaryota > Viridiplantae > Streptophyta > Magnoliopsida > Ranunculales > Papaveraceae > Papaver > Papaver californicum. The sequence continues at coordinate 5,450,894 of JAJJMC010019063.1, forward strand.
ACATAAACATTCTTAACATTTTTCATAACTTTCAAAAACTAAACCAAAGAAAAAGCCAACCGTAACCCATCTAAATTCATCGCCGATTCGTAAAATTCATCGTCGATTAAAATCAACAAAACAATTCGAGATGAAGAACCATAATAAAAGCATTCAAGGTAGTAGTGATGGCAATGAACCCTTCTCCTTTCAACCTAATCAAGAGATTCAACAAGAAATCGATAACCGTTCGCAAAATCAAGCAGAGAAAAATCCAACAATGGTGTATCTAAGGTATTGTAGAAAACCCATGTATTCTTAGAACTTGTAATTGATTTATTCGCATTTTTGATCATGTTTTTAAGGAAAAAATGATGGACACATTCAATATTACGGTTGGGTCCGTGTCAAAACCCAACCGTAATATTTCATGTTCTTGAGTATTACGGTTGAGTTATTTTCAAAACCCAACCGTAAATGAAAAGGAGGAAGATGAATAGTTTAGGATTTTACGGTTGGGTTTCAATAGATAACCCAACTGTAATTAATTTGCGCCATTTTTTGAAAACCATTCTACGGTTGGGTTTTGAGAAAATCCCAACCGTAACACTAGCTTGCATAAAATTTTTGTTAGAGTATTACGGTTGGGTTTTTCTTAAAACCTAACCGTAACATATGGACAATTTTTTTTTTATAGTTTACGGTTGGGTTTTGAGAATAAACCAACCGTAATATTTGCGCAGATTAAAATTTATGTTTTTGTATTACGGTTGGGTTTTAAGAAAAACCCAACCGTAAAAATGATATGCAAGTCAGTTACATGTAAGTTACGGTTGGGTTTTTGTTAAAACCTAACCGTAACATATGGAAGAACATTGACGGTTGGGTTATTCTCAAAAACCCAACCGTAAATTTTCCTGTGTAGTCAATTTTTTTTTACTTGAAGTTGAATTGCTTGGAAATTATCTAACTTGTATTGGTTGTGTGTTGTAGGAAGAATAAAAGGGGTAATAATTTAACACCTATTTTTCACACTCCAACCCCTCGCCACGGAAAGCATTTAGGGGTTGAGAAGAGAGGCGTGAGCAAGACCCATAATCCCTCTTTTGAGGTAGGTGCTGGTAGTGATCCTCAAATTGCAGAAGAGGAATATAATGTGTTCCAAGGCTTGGGTGATCTACCAACACCCAGAGGTTCTCTTGTGATTAGAGAACCACCACAAGAGCAACAAGTAGAAGAAGAAGAGGGGGACAGAGAACAACATGTCCCTCAAGGCAAAGGTAAAGAAATTAGAAAAGAAAAGGCAAAGAAAAGGGTGGTTGCCAAAGAAATTCCCAAAGAAAAGGCCGAACCTCAACTGTGGCCTAAGAGGAGGAATGGAGGACTATGGGGTGAGGCCCCAAACAAATCAGCAATATTATTTGGTTATCCCAATTCATGGGCTGCCAAAGTTGCAGCGACCAAGGTATTATTCTAATCACTTCTCTTATTCTGTTAAATTTTGTTTGTTAACTTTTGTAAGTAAAACAAATTTGTTTTTATTCTTTGTAGGATCATACACAGGCGATCAAGAAATTGGTTCGTCAAAGGGCACAACATTGGCCCTTAACTGAAGAATGTACGGCTGTACAAATTCTTGTAAATGGTACCGGGTTAGCTCCCGGAATTATAAATTCAATGTGGGAGTATGACAGCGTCGTCTGCGCAGCCTTCAGAGAACGTTATTGGCCTGAGACCGATACGTTTCATCTCCCATTCGGCGAAATGAATATAACGCCGGATGATGTCCACTCAATTCTAGGGCTGGAGGTGGAAGGTAAATCTATGTTTGAGGGTTTTGACAACAACATGTCCTGGAGTGATATTTATGCACTTGTCAAAGAAACACTTGGATGGGAGAAGACCGAAGCTGAATCGGAATTTAAATTGGTGACTGGAGATAAACCGGGGATGCCAAAGAAGAAAGTTCAATCCATGAGCAAGAAAATATTGCTGCGGTCACTACGGGAGAAGTTTGGAGGGACCGCGAAGTTGGAAATGGCTGGAGTCGTCATAGATGACACCAGAGCCATTCGAACAGCCAGAACTTATCTGCTATATATGCTCGGCACCATCTTCTTTGGTGACAACTCGGGCAACAGGGTGAACGTCCAGTATCTACAATGGCTTCAGGGTGATCTCGGGATGACCCATCAGTACTCGTGGGGAACTGCCACCCTGGCCTACCTACTTGCTAACCTTCGAAAAGCTTCGATGGTCAGGGGAACTGAGATTGCCGGTAATACCGGTCTGCTTCAGGTAATTTATTGTTTGAATTTGAATGTTCAATTTTAATTTATTTTTTTCTCATTTTCTTATATTAATATTAATTATCTTTATAGGCATGGGTATACGATCACTTTCCCAGACTGGCTCCTCAAACAAGTGTTGATGTTAATGGACCTACGGGAAAGAAATTCGTCTTCACCGGGACGCTGGCAAAATATAAAGAAGTGCTCATAGCAAAGATGAGAAAAGAAATTGATGCTTTCTCGGTCGAAGATGTTATTTTCGATCCTTATATGAACATAAGCATAGGTGATGGACATGTTGAAGATTTACGACGATTGTCGGACGTGGCAGGCTACAACGGCCCTTTGTACCATCCGTTGGGTATGTGATGTCCAACCCCCGGCGAACTCTCCGCCAATATGGATACGTCCAAACAACGGTTACACTGGAAATGTTTAAATTGTGTGTGAATGGGTCGATGATCGAAGGGCCAAACATCGTGTTAAACTATGAGTCAACACCTTCAGTCGCGGTTTGGAATAACCGCAATGATCCGAAATACCAAGTCCAAAGGAATGAGTTAACTCCCTCTCCGGGCACAAAAGAGGCTCCAGGAGATTACTTGAATTGGTATCGCCATTTTGGTCATCCAACTATCATCAACAATGATCCGGAGACTCTGGCAATCAACACAGGAGATGGTTTCTGGAAGAAGGCATATTTCAATTTGGTACATACATTATTTTTGTTATTAATGTTTTTAAGATTTATTATTAAACACTGATCCTACTTTTATTTCCATATGTGAATAGAAAAAGAAAGCCGTTGCATTGGCGGACTCTATTAATCCATGCCTAAGCACAATTGATGTGAGGACGCGTGACCAACTCAAAGCTTTGATTAGGGAGGTTCATCATGAAGTTGAGGATGTGCAGCGGACTTTAAAGAGGAGTAGACCCAGTACAAGAGGCGCGACTACAGATGCGAGTACTACTAGGAGAGAGCCCCAAGCATCGGATGAAGAGACACATGATAAAGCCGGGGATGCTCAACGTGGTGCTCGTACTCGAGGCGGTCGTGTTGGAGCTCGTACTCGTGGCGGTGCTGCTCATCGTAATGTTAGGAGCAAAAAAAGAGCTCGTCAAAGTCATCGACCTACCCCTCCTCCTTCTCCCTAACTCTATCTCTATGGACAACAAAGTTTAACGTATGTGTGAATTAGTTGTGAAGTTAGATTTGAAATTTGAATTTAACTTGGACGTGAAATGAAAAATCAGTCGCCAAAATTTAGTTACCAGTTATTTGAAGTTGGAAACTAAAAAACTTGTATTTTTCCGGTAAAAATACCCAGTCACATTATTATTACGGTTGGGTATCAGAAATACACCCAACCGTAAAACTGGCAAAATGAAAAATAAGACAGGTTTACGGTTGGGTCTCTAGCCAAAACCCAACCGTAAAACTGTCACATTTTTATACTACAGTTTTACGGTTGGGTTTTTGATGAAAACCCAATCGTATATATGAAAGAATAATGTTACGGTTGGGTTTTGGCTGAAAACCCAACAGTAACATTTATGACCTCAACACATAAATTCCCTAGGATATTACGGTTGGGTTTTCAGCAAGAACCCAACCGTAAATTCTACTGGATAACTTTAATTTTGATTCTCTAATTTGTTTGTTTTTCGTTTTTTCTTTGTTTGAATGACCCAATTTA
>JAJJMC010019063.1:5454873-5467709 GCA_023531435.1 Papaver californicum
GATTTTGAAACCCAAATTTGACCTTAAAACTCAAAGGTAAAAACATCAGTTACGGTTGGGTTTTGGCTGAAAACCAACCGTAAGGTTTATGACCTTAAAACATAATTCCCCTATGATATTACGGTTGGGTTATTTTCAAACCCCAACCGTAAATTCTATTTGTGGAAAGTTTTGGGTCGTTTTTGAATTATATTTTTTTTGGGTTTTCAAATAGAGCCGTTCAAACCTTGTACGACCCATTTTTCAAAATATAACCGTTATACTTCTGGTTTATAAGTGGAATAGTTGAGTACATATCCTTTCCATCCATTTTTTTCAAAAAATAAACCTTTATGTTACAACAATCATCTCCAACATAGTGGAACATGGGTCAACCTGGCATTAAAAATCCAGATTTTTCTTTGGAAGAAGATTTATGTATTTGCCGCAACTATGTATTATGTTTTCCAAAAAGAGGAGAAGAAAGAAGGCAAAGTGGTATAACGAGTCCGAGTTATTGGCAAACAATCCATGAAAACTTTTGTTCTGAAACCGGCAACCCTTATAACCGTGATCACGTCAAGTTGATTTGTCGATATAACACTATACACCGATACGTAGAAGAATTTATGGCATTAGTTTGTATTATTGGTCAACTACGACTTAGGGGTGAAATTGATGATGAGGTGTTACAGAGATCTCTTGAGGAATGGAGGAGATGGAAAATATGGCCCTTTTTATACCTACCTCATTATCACATCCTAAAAGACTTTTTGCTCACTCGCAAACCTATTTATTAGTTCTTTTGTAATGCCATTTGGGTTTTTTAGTGTTAATTTCAATTGTATCCCAGGTTACTTTAATGATTTCATGGGTTTTTTACATAAATTTTGTGTTTTGAACCCAGTTTTGAGTGAATTGAAATTCCAAAAAAAGGTTAATTATAATAATATTACGGTTGGGTTTTGAGTGCAAACCCAACCGTAAACCTTCCAGTTTAAATTCATCCAGGTTTACGGTTGGGTTTGTACTCACAAACCAACCGTAAAAGTGACAGGTTTACGGTTGGGTTTTGAGTACAAACCCAACCGTAAACCTGAGTGAATTTAAACTGGAGGGTTTACGATTGGGTTTTCACTCAAAACCCAACCGTAATATTATTATAATTGTTCAGTGACTAGTTTACGGTTGGGTTTTTACTAAAAACCCAACCGTAAACCTGGAAACATTTTGTAGTAACACATATGATAGTACAAATTTTTATATTCCAAAAAACTATATTCATATTATGATTCCTCCAACATACATATTAACATTCTGACTCCGACTCAGAAACAAATGATATGAATTGAAATGTCGGTGAGGGTTTTAATGCCTTCCAGAGTTCGAAATTGTGCTTGAATCTGTGACACCAAGACTTGGCGATATCACCGTCGTACCCATCCTGTAAAAGGGGTAATGGACTTCCTTCTTTCAACTTTAGACCAACAAAATGGCAGTTCTGCACCAGCCCAATCACACATCTTCTATTTGCCAATTGTTCGACAAATGTTGATCTTGTTGGTGCAAATGTTAAACAATATCCATTTGAGATATAATGGATGACGCAATTAAAAGCGTTGGAAAGGATTTGGCCACATATTGGCATGCTCATCCAATACTCACTAGTGCAATTCTTATTGCCTATTAAACGCCTTTCGAGAGCAATGAACTCCTCGTTTAACAACGACTCTTCATCTCTATATGCACACATCATTGGCTTGTATATATCCGGGTAAGAGCGTAGTTCAACCGCTGACTTATGCCTTACAAAAGTTACTTCGTCCATACCCAACCCTGTTGCTCCGCTAAATGGTCCAACTTGTTCGATGAATACATGGTATCCACAATTACCATCACCGGCAACATCGTCGGTGGCCTTTATGTATGGACGAAAAAAAGCTGGGAACGATGACATATAATTTTCATAAATAATTTGCTCGGTTCGGACGATTTTGCCATTCTCATTTCTTGAATAGTTAGATGGAAATTGCATCAATCCTCTTGCAATCCGGATCGTATATGGCTCTTCAACCACTAATGTATTGTTTTTAAGTTTTTCTTTTCTTCTTGCTGATTCTTTCATACTAACTCTTTTTTTTCTTGTTGCTAATTCCTTCATACATACTCTTATTGAGTTTAGGTGTGGAGGAACTTTTCCCTAGGCACCAAGTTCAATTGTTGAACTATCTTGAGTGGGAACCGCGGGACCTTTTCCTTTAATATCTACTACACTTGGTCCCCCTTGTTCCGTTCGACTTATTTTTCGTTGAGCATCGTCCTCCTTCTCATCCTCTGCTTCATATTCATTTTGCAAATGCTCAAATGCACAAGGGTTTCTTTTCTTTGATTCTTCATGCAATTTCCTAGCTTTTTTCCGTCCCACGGCCCTCGATTCTTTGGTAGAAGACCTACCTTTTCTCTTCCCTCTAATTTGTTCCTTGACAGAGTACCTTGTGTGCGGAAACACGAAGTAACTCAAGTTTGTCAACCAAATTTGCCTTTGCGCCTTATTTAATGTATCATATTTCTTGGCTATAGCCTTTCCAACGTGGGTGTCGGCAAACGATGCACCAAAATCTTGCTCGACGATGGGTTCATCGAAAGACAATTGTTGCCAAAACGGATCAATATCTTGAATTGGGATCACACCGTCTTCTTCGTACTTGGGCATCATATGCCGGCAGGGAAGACCCAAACTTGACATGTTAGGACAAACACACTCTTCTTCTCCGTGTAAGTTGCCCAATCTATAGTGCTTTATTTCGTACATTATCTTCTCAATAGCACAATGGGACACCTTATAAAAAATACTTTGGAGCAATGGTTCGTCTTTATAGCTGACGTGTTTTCTAGAAAGGCTTTTTTCAAAAGATTCCTTAACTCTGTCAAGGTCACGGACAAAATAATCGTGCATCGCTTCGAAGACCGTAACAAACCCACCATCACAATTATGAAGCTTCTTCTTCATTCTGTTGTGAGATGACTCCACGGTACTTGTAGCTTGGTTGTCAAAGTGCCTATATTGGTTTGTGAACGCCGCTATAAACTTCTCTTTGTGGGGATTCAACCAATTGTCCATCAAATAGTTCACAACTTTTGGATAATTACTCCAATGCAAGCATAACATACGAACATTTTCTTCATAGTCTTCCTTGGTGATAGACCATGTCAAAGCATCCCATTCAGTTTGGAAACTAGCCCATTTTAGTTCCGCCAACTTGTCATCCTCCTTGAATTTTTCTTTGGCCGCTTCTTGTTCTGATACCGGCAATTTATTAATTCTCTCCATCTCGCTTCTCTTTGTTGGCCGAATAATCGTTTTGCACTTGGTTTGAATATTATTCCACAAGTGGAACGTGCAAAGAAGATGATGAGCATCTGGGAATACCCTTGCAATGGCATTCATCAAGCCTTGTTCTTTGTCGGTGATAATTACCTTAGGGGTATAACCTTCAACGTAGAATAATTTAATTTGTTCCAATGCCCACACATAGCTATCTTGGAGCTCGTTTCTCAAGAAGCAAAAGGCAACACTAAACGGGGACTTGGTAGAAGTTTGCCCTACAACATTCAATACCGGGAGCTCATACTTGTTAGTTTTGTACGTGCCATCCATCATAAGCACTTGATGGGAGCACCGTGCTAACTTTATAAACTCGGGATGAGCCAATATAATATGTTTAATTTCTTTATTTTCATCTTCTTCGTGAAACATGGTGTAGTTTTTTGTCTCCCCCAAGTACAAAAGTTGTTGGATCGGGTCCCTTTCTTCCCATTTCTCACGCTTCAACTTGGCTTTGGCGTTGTAGATTTTCTCCAACGTAGACACATTATTTGAGTTTATTTTCTTCAAGTGCCCGAGTATATCACTGGGTTTCAAACGCTTATCCGTCATATCGTTTACGATGAGCTTTTCTTCCTTGGTAAGCCGGGCCATAGAAGGATGCGTTAACAAAGTCTCTGGTGGTAGGTGGTTGTGACGACCGTATACAACTGTAGACAAGAACCACTTATTCTCGTTGTTCTTATAAAATTGAAGTTTGAAAGGACATCCCGTCTTCTTAGTGTAAGTTTTTCGTTTGATCTTCGTCTTTGGTACATACTCAGTACCCTTCTTTGCATGTCTTGTGTATTGTCCACTACACTCACAAACCATTTGAAAGCGGTTGTGTTTTTGTTGGTTGTTACAAACAATCACACACATGATGAGTTTCCCATGTTCTGTAGCCCACTTCTTTGCATCTTCTTTTTTATCCCATGTCTACATGGTCCAAAAACATAAAGTTAGGTGAAAAAAAATGGCATTATGACAATTGTCGATAGGGATTAACAACTTATCTATAACCTACCAGGTCGTTCAAATAGTGATCCGTAGTATCTATAGTTTCAATATCATTTGGAGGAGGCTGATCATACATTAGTTGAGGTACAACCATAACCTGAACAAAAAAGATCAAGGCCAAGCGTCAGAAAAAACACTAAAACCAATAAGTTTACGGTTGGGTTAGAAGCATCGGACCCAACCGTAATAGCGTCATACCCAACCGTAATATCGTCATACCCAACCGTAATACAGGGAAAAAAAGTCAACCCAATGTTACGGTTGGGTTTGCAGCCAAAACCCAACCGTAACAAGTGCAGTAAATACCCATGCACGTAATAAGTTACGGTTGGGTTTGTGGTAAACACCCAACCGAAAAACTGTAAAACTGTACTTTTCAGAAACACAAATTGATACTTACGGTTGGGTTTCTTGAGAAAAACCAACCGTTACTTTTCTTTTTTTACCAAAAAAAAAAAATTTATGCACTTCAGTTCCTTAAATATCTGTAAAAAATGAAAAAGAGTTTAAGTTAGAATCATACCTGACTATTCTCAGCAGTTGTATCTTCACTTTGACGACTAATATCTCCATTTGCTTTAGTTTCACCATCACAACTTACACTTAAAACCTCTCTACCATCCAAATAATCATATATAGTTGGGTCTCCCTCAATGGGTATGTAGAATTTAGTTTGGCAATCATACAAGGATTCACCCTCCACAAATTTGCCACTAGAATCACTCATTTTGGTGTTTTCAAAATTTTGGGTTAAAACTCTCTTATCTCTCTTCCACTTTTCCCACCAACACAAAACAAATACAAGATTGATTTAACCATAAAAAATGAAGAATATATGAAACGAAGATGATCATTTACGGTTGGGTTTCAAGAAATAACCCAACCGTAAATAAATTTCCAATTAGAAACTTATGTTTACAGTTGGGTAAGATAATTAAACCCAACCGTAATATAATTTGCAATAAAATAACATATTTGTTACGGTTAGGTTACATTACATAACCCAACCGTAAATGATCATCGCACTTAAACTAACACTAAAAATTACGGTTGGGTTCTAAGCCAAAACCCAACCGTAATATAATTTGCACAAAAATCACTAGGATATTACGGTTGGGTTTTAATGCAAAAACCAACCGTAAATTATCACTCAATAGTCACAAAAAAATTACAATTCCAACGGTTATTTTTTTTCAAAATCTAGCCGTTGGGAATTTTTTCCCTATAAAAGGAAACATTTCCTTTTATAATTCTCATTATTCTCTATCCCTTTCATTCTCATTATAATTCTAGACTTTCCAACTCATTCTCGCCATACCCTTTCAACCATTTAAAATGGTTCGATACACGAATGATGAAGATGTTGCAATTGTTCGAGGGTGGGTTACGATGATAGACCACGCTTACGAGAGAGCCTTCTATAACAACAATAGAAACGTTGATATAGATGAAAATTGGATGGACTGCCAGGAGGACGATTCTTGGTAGGAGCGTGTGTTTGAAATATTTGTGGCATTACATGGGAATAGATATCGGAGGACGATCAGTAACATCAAGGGACGCTTTGAGGCGTTGTATGAAGAAATGGAAAACCTAAAACTGGAAATGAAAATGAGAGTTGAAGCATTTCCCCACGAAACCAATGTGGAAAGAGTAAGTGTGTCAATTAATAAATCGTTCTTTCTTCCCAAATTTTTTTTAAAATAATGAAACTTACAATTGATTTATTTTTTTCAGCATGTCATGGCTAGGGCGCAGTATAAAATCAAATATGGGAAGGAGTTCAAGCATACAGATTGCTATCGTATCTTGGAACAAAGTTTATATCTTGAGTTTCGCCGTGTGTTTAAGTGTTTAAGTTTAATCATCTAATGATCTACTGTATTTCGTTTCCTTTAGTTCTTCCTTTAATGTTAAAAATAAGGTTTTTAACAACTATGGTATTTGATAAGAAAATGAACTAAACCCAAGCATAACTAATTTTGTCTTAAAAACTTCTCTTACGGTTGGCTTCCATGACTCAACCCAACCGTAACTAGAATCCATACTAAAAAAATTCATATTTACGGTTGGGTTCGATTACTAAACCCAACCGTAACAAAAATTGAACAAACACCAAACTTTCTTACGGTTGGGTCTCAAGGAAAAAGCCAACCGTAACAATATCGTAAAATATACACTAAAACTAACACTAGAAGTTACGGTTGGGTTCGGTTACTCAACCAAACTGATGTGATTTTATATAGTGGTAAAAAGAGATTCGATTCTCGAACTTGTGAAGGTGATGATTTTAGAAAATAATGATTTAAACTAACTCTAGAAAATTCCAGGAGTCAGAAAAAGACTAAATAACCTAACTATGATTTTTAAATAATTTTAAACGTACCAGGAATCAGGAATCAGGTAATTCTAACAACCTATGTGATTAATCAGATAATTCTTTTTAATTTAATTGAAGCCCAAATAATTGCCAAAATTGGTTTTGTTATGCTAACAAACAGAGGTAAATCACAAGCATGGATTATCAAAATTAATTAACTAAGCATAATCCATCAAGCAAAAGCACAACTGTTGAAAGAAAACCGTTTTTACTATTCAAAACTATGCAATTTTAATGATAAAAGAATTATAAATAATTATTAGAAAATAATTAAATCACATAAAATTGAGAAAATTACCTTATCCATCATCCCAGTAAATAGACTTAGCTCATGGTGAAGAAAACTTGCTCAAAAGTTGATTTCATTGCTCAAAATATTGATTACAAGGTTGAATAACGCTGTAACAGCTGATTTGATACGCTTATAAGCGTTACAGAAGAGGGTTCAGCTGTTACAGAAAAGTTTAAGCAACAAATGGTTTGAAGCAATAGACGACAGGAAAATTCAAATCAGCAACACATATAAATGTTACTGAGTCTTCTTCTCCGGCAGTGATGGATGAAGAACACGCCGGCCGGTGCAGCAGCAGCTCGTCGGCGGTGACGGAATATTGACCGGAAATCTCTAAACTCTTCTCTAAGCTTTTGTGTTCGATTCTCTTGGCTTCTCTTGGTATTTATAGATAGTAGAAACCCTAGAGAGAGTTCTAAACCTAATAGAACTCTCTAAAACAGCCCACAAATCCCATTCCTAATCGAAATCAAATTCCGGCCAAATACATGATTTACACACTGATTTCACGGGATCTTTTTGTTGTTTCTCGATTGTTCTAGCTTGTGTGGGTTATCTACTAACATTTGGAACAATCTGGAAGAGAACAATCCATATCTCAATTCAAACAGCGTGCACAGTTACAATTCCGGCGATTCCCGCTGAGTTGGATCGGCCGAGTCGACTCGCTGGCTCGCTGGGTTGACCCGCCTGGTTGACCCGCTGGGTTGACCCGATCCAGCTCAGCCCGATCCAAGGGTGCCCCAATCCAAAGTGTGGGTGCCTTGATCCATTTTTCCGGGTGCTTTGAACACTTTTTGAGCCAATTTTTCCACAAATCTTTATTCTTCTAATGTACCTACAAAAGCAATAAAACACGTAATAGACACAAAATCGAATACTAACTCACTAGAAATTAAGGTGCAAATTAGACACTAAAATGTGTCTATCAAATACCCCCAAACTTACTATTTTGCTAGTCCTCGAGCAAACTACTCTAAAAATAAAGTAAAATAAAATCCTAACTCACTTTCGCAGGAATCGCGACTACATTTAGCATATGCAGTAAGCCGTTAAACCCCTAGGTGTCCCTAGTGGACGAGTTTTGTCTCGTGAGGGTTTACAAGAGGTATACCCACAAAACCTGGATCTAGATCTTAGCAACACGTGAACGATTAAGGATAAACACTAAACAAGCTAGTTAGTTGGCTACTTAGCTATTCGGCTATAGGGACCATTACCCTTTATGGGTCCAATCACTGTACACGAGTGTTAACTCAAGCATACTAAAATTCATATCTAAGACAACAGAGTTCTACTCAGACAGTTATCTATCCACACATCACATGAAAAGACTTAGAAGATGAAAGTAGACTGTAGAAGGTCGCAAGTGTTGACTGAGGCGAACGATGTGTCCCATATCTGTCTGAAGGTCAGTACCGAGATGAAACCTAGTGTGTCGAGATACTCCCCATTTATTTTCAACGGTTACTACTAACTAAAATATTTATAAGTTCCCATGGATCCTGCGTTCCACGCTTGCTTAGGCGACGGAGACAGGGAGAACTTGAAAATACCAAATACTATATTTTTTTTCAATTTTTTTTTCTAACTTTTTTTGATTTTTTGATTTTTTTTTTTTTTTTAATACATGTGTGTTCCCATGGATCCTGCGTTCCACGCTTGCTTAGGCGACGGAGACAGGGGGACCACACACATAACTCTAAGACAATAACATATTATTCATACTGGGGCATGATCTCAACACACTAAATGTCATTCCAGCGCTAATTAACACGTCGATGCTAGGACCCACCAATACTCTCAGAGAAACACGAAATTGCAAATAATAAAACAGAACGTGATGTGGTGGTAACAACTATCATGTTATTTCTAACACCTGAACTCTGTCTCCTTTATGAATAGACCATCTAGCTGGGCACACCAATCCTTATAGCAAAATGGCTAAGTTTCCATCTACCTAGAGTGGTTAGTGTCACCCTAAATTGTTCACATGCTTCTAAATTCCAAATCTTATTAAACCTAAAAAGTCTCCCAATACCCCCAAACTTAAAATAAACAATGTCCTCAATGTTTCTAAGTAAAGAACATTACCAAAAGAGTATAAGTAAGGGAATCAGAAAGATAGTACCTGAATGAAGCGTAGCAATCCTTCTAAGGAGAGAAAAATAAAGATGTAAAAAGAATCTAATACATACATACACAAACGGCTCTGATGGTCAATCAGAGTACGCTGGGTCCTCCAGAGGGACCTCCTCAATATTACCTGTAGGGGTAGACTCTAAAAACGGTTTTAGTCGTTGACCGTTGACTTTGGTGATATTTCCACCATCCTGAGTCTCAATCTCAATAGCTCCATGAGGAAAAACAGTGCGAACCACATATGGACCTGTCCACCGAGAGCGTAACTTCCCGGGGAACAGATGTAACCGTGTGTCATACAGAAGAACTTTCTGACCTGGAGAAAATGACTTTCTTAAAATATTTCTATCATGCACGAGTTTCATTTTGTTCTTATACTCCCTAGCACTGTCATAAGCATCAATCCTAATTTCTTCCAACTCATTGAGCTGTAGTTTCCTCTGAGCACCGGCCTTGTCAAGTGAATAGTTTAGCTGTTTTACAGCCCAATATGCTCTATGTTCTAACTCAACAGGCAAGTGGCATGCTTTGCCAAAAACCAAACGGTAGGGGGACATTCCTATTGGAGTTTTAAACGCAGTACGATAAGCCCATAAGGCATCAGTAAGCCTTGTTGACCAGTCTTTCCTATTTGGGTTGACTGTCTTTTCTAGAATGCGTTTTATTTCCCTATTGGAAACCTCTACCTGACCACTAGTCTGGGGATGATAAGGGGTGGTCACCTTGTGAGTTATACCATATTTCTTCATCAGAAGACTAAACGGTCTATTACAAAAATGTGACCCACCATCACTGATTATAGCCCTAGGTGTACCAAAACGTGCAAAAATATTATCATTCAAAAATCGGACCACTACCCTATGGTCATTAGTTTTACACGACACCGCCTCTACCCATTTAGACACGTAGTCTACGGCAACAAGTATATAAAGATTACCTAGAGAACTAGGAAAGGGACCCATAAAGTCAATACCCCATACATCAAAAATCTCAATAATCAAAATCGGGTTCAGGGGCATCATGTTTCTACGGGTCACGGTTCCTAGCTTCTGGCATCTGTCACAAGCAACACAGTGGCTTCGGGAGTCTTTAAACAGTGATGGCCAGTAGAATCCACACTGCAATATCTTAGCAGCAGTCTTCTTGGCACTAAAGTGACCTCCACAAGCCTGATTGTGACAAAAGGAGATAATATTGGACTGATCAGTCTCAGGGATACATCTCCGGATAATCTGGTCTGGACAATACTTAGACAAGTAAGGATCATCCCAAAAGAAGTGTTTCACCTCAGCTAAAAACCTAGAACGATCTTGTCTACCCCAGTGTTGGGGCATTCGACCAGTAACAAGATAGTTCACTATGTGTGCATACCAAGGTGACTCAGAAACAACAAAGAGTTGTTCATCAGGAAAACTATCCCTCACAGGAGGGGAATCGTCTGGAGTGTCTAGGACTAGCCTAGACAGGTGATCGGCCACTACATTTTCTGCACCCTTCTTATCCCTAATCTCTAACTTAAATTCCTGTAGTAACAGGATCCATCTTATCAGTCTAGGTTTCGAGTCCTTCTTAGACAGAAGGTACTTCAGGGCCGCATGGTCTGTGAAGACTATAACCTTAGATCCTAAGAGATAAGACCTAAATTTGTCTAGGGCGAACACTATGGCTAACAACTCCTTTTCCGTGGTGGTGTAGTTCAACTGGGCATCATTCAGGGTTTTGCTAGCATAATAGATCACGTGTAATAGTTTTCCTATCCTCTGTCCCAAGACTACGCCTATGGCATAGTCCGATGCATCACACATGATCTCAAATGGCTGAGTCCAATCAGGTGCCTGAACTATAGGTGTAGTAGTAAGTAGGGTCTTGAGCTTCTCAAAAGCTCCTAAACAGTCATCATCAAAGGTAAATTTGGTATCTTTTGCAAGTAAGTTGCAAAGAGGTCTAGCAATCAGACTAAAATCCTTGATGAATCTACGATAAAATCCTGCATGCCCTAGGAAAGACCTGATGTCTTTGACGGTTCTAGGAACCTGAAGAGTCTTGATAATGTCTACTTTGGCTTTGTCTACTTCTATGCCCTTGGCAGAGACTATGTGTCCCAGAACTATTCCTGACTTAACCATAAAGTGACATTTCTCCCAATTGAGTACTAGATTCTTTTCTTTACACCTAGCTAACACTAGCGACAAGTGATACAAGCACTCATCAAACGAAGAACCAAACACAGAAAAGTCATCCATAAAGACCTCTAGAAACCGTTCCACCATGTCAGAGAATATGCTCATCATACACCGCTGAAATGTGGCCGGTGCATTGCATAACCCAAAGGGCATGCGCCTATATGCAAAAGTGCCAAAGGGGCAGGTAAAAGTGGTTTTCTCCTGGTCTTTTGGGTCAATAACAATCTGATTATAGCCAGAGTAGCCATCCAGAAAGCAATAATGGCTATGTCCAGCTAATCTTTCTAGCATTTGGTCAATAAAAGGAAGGGGAAAGTGATCCTTCCTTGTAGCCTTGTTCAATTTCCTATAGTCTATACAAACACGCCAACCCGTGGTCACTCGGGTTGGGATTAATTCATTATCCTCATTCTTGACTACAGTGATACCTGATTTCTTGGGTACAACCTGAACTGGGCTGACCCACTTACTGTCTGAAATTGGGTAAATAATACCCGCATCTAGCAATTTAAGCACTTCCGTTCGAACTACCTCCTTCATGTTTGGGTTGAGTCTACGCTGCATCTCCCTAGATGGTTTGGACTCCTCTTCTAAATGGATTTGGTGCATACAAACTGTTGGGCTAATTCCCCGAATATCTGCTATGGTCCATCCTAAGGCTTTCTTATTGTCTTGAAGCATGGTTACTAGCCTATTTTCCTGGTCCATATCCAAATCTGAAGCTACAATCACAGGTAAGGTCTCTGATGGGCCTAAGTACACATATTTCAGAGTATCTGGTAGCTGCTTGAGGTCCAACTTTGGGGGTTCTTCAAGGGAAGGAACTAGGTTTGACTTAGGGACTGGTAAGTGTTCGAACTTAGGTGTCCACCTATTGCTGGTGTTTAACACGGGTACCGAGTCTAACACAGTACTCACCTCATTAATTTCCCTATCATCAAAATCTAATCCAAAGTGGGCTAGACATTTCTCTAACGGGTCTTCTATTAAAGTGTTTGGTAATGACTCCTGAACCAGAGTCTCTATCATGTTGACATTCTCTAAGCTGGGGTCATCTAACTCTAGTGGTTGATTACTAATGTTGAAGATATTCAGCTCAATCGTCATGTTACCAAAAGACAAATTCATGACACCGTTACGACAGTTAATGATCGCATTAGATGTTGCTAAGAACGGGCGACCTAGTATAACCGGTATCTGATTTTCTGGATCAGGCACTGGTTTGGTATCAAGCACAACAAAGTCCACTGGATAAATAAATTTATCCACTTCAATCAAAACATCCTCTATGACACCACGAGGAATTTTTACGGACCTATCAGCTAACTGCAAAGTCATCTGGGTAGGTTTCAAATCGCCTAGTCCTAGCTGGAGGTACACATGGTACGGCAGTAATTTCACACTGGCTCCTAAATCGAGTAAAGCTCTTTCTACACGGTAGTTTCCTATCGTGCAAGCAATGGTTGGGGAACCTGG
>JAJJMC010019063.1:5477709-5530877 GCA_023531435.1 Papaver californicum
TGATGTGATTTTATATAGTGGTAAAAAGAGATTCGATTCTCGAACTTGTGAAGGTGATGATTTTAGAAAATAATGATTTAAACTAACTCTAGAAAATTCCAGGAGTAAGAAAAAGACTAAATAACCTAACTATGATTTTTAAATAATTTTAAACGTACCAGGAATCAGGAATCAGGTAATTCTAACAACCTATGTGATTAATCAGATAATTCTTTTTAATTTAATTGAAGCCCAAATAATTGCCAAAATTGGTTTTGTTATGCTAACAAACAGAGGTAAATCACAAGCATGGATTATCAAAATTAATTAACTAAGCATAATCCATCAAGCAAAAGCACAACTGTTGAAAGAAAACCGTTTTTACTATTCAAAACTATGCAATTTTAATGATAAAAGAATTATAAATAATTATTAGAAAATAATTAAATCACATAAAATTGAGAAAATTACCTTATCCATCATCCCAGTAAATAGACTTAGCTCATGGTGAAGAAAACTTGCTCAAAAGTTGATTTCATTGCTCAAAATATTGATTACAAGGTTGAATAACGCTGTAACAGCTGATTTGATACGCTTATAAGCGTTACAGAAGAGGGTTCAGCTGTTACAGAAAAGTTTAAGCAACAAATGGTTTGAAGCAATAGACGACAGGAAAATTCAAATCAGCAACACATATAAATGTTACTGAGTCTTCTTCTCCGGCAGTGATAGATGAAGAACACGCCGGCCGGTGCAGCAGCAGCTCGTCGGCGGTGACGGAATAGTGACCGGAAATCTCTAAACTCTTCTCTAAGCTTTTGTGTTCGATTCTCTTGGCTTCTCTTGGTATTTATAGATAGTAGAAACCCTAGAGAGAGTTCTAAACCTAATAGAACTCTCTAAAACAGCCCACAAATCCCATTCCTAATCGAAATCAAATTCCGGCCAAATACATGATTTACACACTGATTTCACGGGATCTTTTTGTTGTTTCTCGATTGTTCTAGCTTGTGTGGGTTATCTACTAACATTTGGAACAATCTGGAAGAGAACAATCCATATCTCAATTCAAACAGCGTACACAGTTACAATTCCGGCGATTCCCGCTGAGTTGGATCGGCCGAGTCGACTCGCTGGCTCGCTGGGTTGACCCGCCTGGTTGACCCGCTGGGTTGACCCAATCCAGCTCAGCCCGATCCAAGGGTGCCCCAATCCAAAGTGTGGGTGCCTTGATCCATTTTTCCGGGTGCTTTGAACACTTTTTGAGCCAATTTTTCCACAAAT
The DNA here is from genome assembly GCA_023531435.1 of Papaver californicum. Taxonomy (NCBI): domain Eukaryota; kingdom Viridiplantae; phylum Streptophyta; class Magnoliopsida; order Ranunculales; family Papaveraceae; genus Papaver; species Papaver californicum. The sequence goes on from JAJJMC010019063.1 coordinate 5,478,973, forward strand.
CTTTATTCTTCTAATGTACCTACAAAAGCAATAAAACACGTAATAGACACAAAATCGAATACTAACTCACTAGAAATTAAGGTGCAAATTAGACACTAAAATGTGTCTATCACAAACCTAACTACATTTCACTCAAAATATCATTTTACGGTTGGGTTCGATTACTAAACCCAACCGTAAATAAATTGTAGAAACACCACAACTAAATTACGGTTGGGTTTCACCTCAAAACCCAACCGTAAACTCTACGGGAATCTCAAAATGTCTGAATTTACGTCCTCTCAAAATAGACAATTCCAACGGGTTTTTTTTTTCAAAAATCTACCCGTTGGTGACTTTTTCCCTATAAAAGGAAACCTTTACTTGTCACTTTCTCATTATTCTCTATCCCTTTCATTCTCATTATAATTCTACACTTTCTCTATTCTCACCATACCCTTTCAACCACTAAAAATGGTAAATACATACACGAATGATGAAGATGTTGCAATTGTTCGAGCATGGCATACGATGGTAGAGCATGCTTATGATAGAGCCTTCTATAACAACAATAACAACGTTGTTTCACAAGAAGATTGGCATGAGGGTCAAGATACCGATGAATGGTGGAATCGTGTATTTCGAATGTTTGCGGCATTACATGGGAATGTAAACCCTTGGGTTACATGGAGAGCCATCAAGAGACGGTTTGAGACGTTGTATCGACGCATGAACAACTTAAAACTGGAAATGCAAGCTATATTCGAAGCAAATCCCTACGAGAACGGTGTGGAAAGAGTAAGTTTGTCGATTAATAAATCGTTAATTAAAAAGAGATTTCTAAAATTCAAACTTATAATTGATTTGTTTTTTTCAGCATGTGTTGGCTATGGAGCAATATAAAATCAAATATGGGAAGGAGTTCAAGCATACAGATTGCTATCGTATGATGGAAACAAGTCGGGTGTTTGATTTTCGCCATTATCTTTAAGTGCTTAAGTGTAATCATCCAATGTTCTATTGTATTTCGTTTCCAATCGTTTATTTCCTTTAATGTACTACTTTAAATCTATTACAATAGAAGGAATAAGTTACAAAGTTGGGTTTTAAACCCAAATTGGAGTATATTGAAAATCAAAAAACAGTTAACAGGACCATTTACGGTTGGGTCCTATTACTAAACCCAACCTTCAAACATTTTGTACAAACACCACAAATTGTCTACGGTAGGGTTTAAGGCAAAACCCAACCGTAACTATGTTTTGAAATTCAAACAAAAATTTACAGAATCTGTTACGGTTGGGTTATAAGCCCAACCCAACCGTAAATTGTACTGGATACGGTTGGGTTTTAAGGCAAAACCCAACCGTAATTATGTGTTGTAATTGGAACATAAATTATCAGAATTGTTACGGTTGGGTTATAAGCCAAAACCCAACCGTAAATTCTACTAGCTACGGTTGGGTTTTAAGGCAAAACCCAACCGTAACTCTGTGTTGAAATTAGAACAAAAATTATCAGATTATGTTACGGTTGGGTTATAAGCCAAAACCCAACCGTAAATTCTACTGGATAACACAAATTTAGATTATCTAATTTGTGTTTTTTTCGTTTTTTCTTTGTTTCAAACACCCAATTTACCTTCAATCTAGAAAAAATGATTGAATTATTTCAAAATTTTAATTTTTAAAACTTAAAATTAACCAAAAAAATCAATTCTCCTAAGGATAAGTTAACCCAACCGTAACTATGGGAAAAATGTTGTTCATCATTTTCTTCAACTTACGGTTGGGTCTGGTTGAAAACCCAACCGTAACTAGAGGAAAAATTGGGTTCATTATTTTTCTTCTACTTACGGTTGGGTCTGGTTTAAAACCCAACCGTAACTTAGGAAAAAAATGGTGTTCATCATTGTTCTTTGAGTTACGGTTGGGTTTTGTTGAAAACCCAACCGTAATTTTGGGAAAATATGGTGTTCTTCGGTGTTCTTGGTGTTACGGTTGGGTCCGACATGAAACCCAACCGTAACTTTCTCTGAATCACAAAAAATCAAACTTTCAACTCGTGATTTCATCTAATTTGTGCCATAAAAAGATCAAGAGTTTAATCTAGAGGTATCTAAATGCTACTATGGTTTATTGAATCAAAATCTAGGGTTTAAAAAAAAAACCCATAAAATTTTCTTAAATTTCATCAAGTTTTTCTTCCCACCAAACACAAATTCAAAAAAAAAAATTGATCCAAAAAATTTGATTAAGAAATATATTATGTTTAATTAATCATGATTAGCTTAATCTAATCTTAACTAATTAATGTAATTAAGATTAATAATCAAGGATAGTTTGAGTATTTGATAAGAATTATGGATAAGGGGTTTTTGAGTTTTACTTCATAGTGTCCCTATTTCGTCTTATTATTGGAGCCCCTCTATTGATGTTGGAGCCCCTATATCAGGCTTCCTTTACAAGGAATACTCTCAAATACCTAAAATTCCCGAAAATTGAATTTGAGATTCCCAGCTATCTGCACACTGACAGCAGCGGAACTTTCTTGCCCAACACAAATCAAACAAACAACTTAGGGAATAACCAGTAGGACCTCCGGTCAGCCTACCACACAATGGTAATCTGCGGCATCATTGTCTAGTTGAAACGAGAATATACTTGTTACTTGTCAACATCTCTACATATTAAGGTAGTATGTACACATCAAACAGGTCCCAGAATTAGAGTCCTAAAAAAAGGAAATACATAAATTCCAAACAACATAAACATGCAAAAAAAGATAAGGAAAATGAAATAAAAATGAAGATTCCGAATAACTTAACCCTACTAAATCAAGGATTAGATCATTTCTGTTAGTTAAAAAAATTCTATATTCACAAAATTCTATATTTACTCTCCTTTTCCTTTTCTGTTTCTTCTTTTTGTTTTCGAGTTTGGTTAGTTTTCTTTAACCTAAGCAAGGAAAAACTGTAAAAAGACAAAGAAGATCATATAAAGGGTTATATTGTGATATTATAGTGGAGATTTTTTCAAAACTACCACCGAAATTCTCTAAAAAGCGTTTTCATATTCTAACCTTTTCTCAATCTCTTTATCCCTGCAACTCGGTTTTATTCTTTCTTTCAGCCCAAGTGGTTTTCGTATTGGATTCCTTTTTCTTTACGAACACAGTTTAAAGATATTTTGTTTTCAAAATATTGTAACTACTATACAAATATTTGTTTCCGGAGAAGAAGAAGAAGGAGAAGAGATTGTTTTTTTTTGTATCTATTTTGTGATCTCAATGCAATGGGTGCGGCTTGTGTTCGACCGGTTCAATCCAACCCCTTTGTTGGTAATCAGAATGCATATCAAGTTCAACCTTTAAGGAATGGAAGAACAGTAAGAATATCGAAACTCAGTTGTTATAATCTTTCTAGGTTGTGTTAATTGATTTGATGATCAATTGATTCACTGATCACATCAATACGTTTGAGTTTTGTTTCTTCGCTCATCTTTTTGGCTGTTTTTGTTATTACTGTCAGAAAAACTTGTTTCCATTGTGACATGTTCTCTAAAGCTGGAAATAAGACAAATTTCTATGGCCAAATTCTAGTTTCCCGAATTTGGTTTTTCTTTGGATTACGCCCTTCCACACAAAGGAAAAAACAGTAACTGAGAATTGGGATTAGACTGTTTTAGGGGTTTTTTCATGTTAAATTAAAATCAAGTTTTTGGTTAATTCCTGGATGTTGGATAATGTAAGAAATAATAACTGTTGGTTTTCTTTTTTGTGAACAGCCTTCGAGTAGTAGATCAGGGAACCAGAATTTATCATTGACTCAAGGTATGTGCATCTTTTGCGACAAAATAAATCTGCAAATAGTATAACCAACACACTTCACCTATATTTCCTACTTTGTTTTACCCTATGAACTAATAAAGCAGATGGGAGAGATGTAGGGAGGCTCAGGGAGGAGGGTCAAAGGAACCAAAATATCAAGATAGTAGTACCCATCCAACAGCGGCAACAAGAACAACAACTTAAGCAGCAGGAACAACAACAACAGCGGCAACACCAAGAACAACAGCAACAGCAACAACAACGAGAACAACAACAACAGCGGCTAGAACAAGAACAACGACAACAACAGGAGCAGCAGCAGCTCCAACAGCAACAAACGCAACAGCAAGATCAAGAACAAGAGCAGCAGCTCCAACGGGAACAACAACAACAGCAAGATCAAGAACAAGAACAGCAGCAGCTCCAACAGGAACAACAGCAACAGCAAGTTCAAGAACAAGAGCAGCAGCAGCTCCAACAGGAACAACCACAACCACAATTTCAACCAGTAACTGAAGCTGGGAGTTTGGACCAAACATATGAGCTATCTCATAATCTTAAAAGTAACACTGATAGAGTCCCTGCCACTGACTGCTATAACGAAACCCAAGTTGATTCACCCAAGGAACTCAAGAGATGTGACTCACTAATTGATGATGACAATTATTGCCCTACTTGTTTCTATGGTAAGTGCACTACTAATACCACCACCAATATCTTAATATCTGCTGCATCCTTCAGTATCAATCTACTTGTAATGTTTAATTGTGCATGAACTCAAATGGCAAATTGCAGGTTATGAAACAGATAACCCAAAGATTCCCACCAAGTGCCACCATCACTATCACCTTGCTTGCATCCTCGAATGGATGGAGAGGAGCAACACATGCCCTGTATGCGACCAGGTTCCCCCCCACCACTCCTCGCAATCATGTTTTTTCCCTTTTCGTTTCTTATTTATGTTTCTCACATCAGTAATGCAAGTACCTAATTGAAGAAAATGTGACTAAATCTAACTCGAATTTTTTTGGCATTATCTTTATCAGGAAATGATCATTCTACAGATGTAGGAGGTGAGCGTCTGCATTTTACAACTAATCAGGTTCAGAAGTGGGTCAAAACAATACTAAGCTTTCACGAAGTTTGTGTTGTTCTCCAATTTTTTAGGAAGAGTAATTATCAACCTCCAAACATCTATCGTCTAGGTAGAAACTCAAAACAGTGCAGAAGTAACAGTAATAAAAGCCACACGACATCCCCATATGAAAGTTTCATACATTTATTGAACTATGTAAATTTTATTGAACAATGTAAAGTGGCGGCAAACAAAAGGAAGGTGCACTTTTGTTTGGTCATTCTGCCTCTAGTTTTTGCTTTCTGCATCTGTCATGTGTCCTTTTTCTCTATCAGTTTTCCATAGTGTAATGTAACTTGCAGCCTGTTGTGAGAGCTGTTTGCAAAAATTTCTTTATCGATCTAACTTTGCATTTTTCGGATGTCAAAGTACTATCTATAGAAAATTTGTGTGCTGGAAAATGTATACAATAGCGTAGTCTCATATTAGCATAGGGTAAAATCATCCTCTCTTTCAAAGTTCTAAGTAATGAAGTTTGCTACAAAGAATGTATTTTTATGCAACGAGTATATGTTCTAAGTAATGAAGTTTGCTACAAAGAATGTATATTTATGAACTCATATAGACAAAAAGAGCTGCAACAATTGCAAACAAATAAATTTGGAAAATTTAACTTACATGAAGTCAGGAATTGATCAAATATCAATCTCTTGTAAAAGAAGACCCCTTGCCCTATTAACCGTAGCAAAACATAGACACAGATGTTCTTCAAGATCCTTCAATTGATTGCTGAAATTGGAATGATTTTTATGAAGTTGCTTGACAACTTCTTGAATAAGATATCGATCTTTTCCTCTTTCTAAACCAAGCCGAATCAACAGCTTATCACTTTCAACCACACCATATAATCTTGTAACGAGACGATCTATTGTATCGAGATCATTGTTCAACACATATGTACCTTTAGAAGCAGCATCAATTTGAGCTATATGATGAAGTTGCTTCTCAGCAAAATTCGGCGATAAACAAAAACGAGAGTTATTTAAAAAAGACAATACAGAAAAAGAAAGACTACGACGCAGACGAAGTTGATTTCGAGCTTTAATTAGACGCCTATCGAGTTGTAGTTTCAGTTGAGAGAAACAACGACGCATTTCATCGAAATTTTCTGAATTAGGTATGGGTTTAATTTAGTATCGAATTGATTGAAAACATCAAAAGCGAAATCACATTGAGGTTGAGACATGAGTGAATCTAAAGGAAGAATTTCAAGTAATGAAAGAAGAGGTGAATATAGAGAACGAGCTTGATCAACATTATGGTGAAGCTCAAAGACGAGACGAGAAGTACGCTCACTTTCATCAAAGTAAGATGAAACTAAATTTCTAAGATTTGAAGGTCTAGCTCTTAGAATAGCTTCATTAACTGAATCTCTATTTGGTTGAAGAACTTGAGCTACTAATTCAGTTGTTGAATTTGTTACAAATAGAGATTTTTCTTCCCTCTCTTCTTCATCTGAGTTTTCATTTTCCGATTGGTGAGGGTGTTGGTGTTGATGGATTGTAGACCAGATTTCTTTGAATGATTCTGTAGTAACTGAATCCTTGTACTCGGTGCTCAGATTAACAGTTAATGAAATTTGGGGATTGGATGAGGATTGGGTTTTTGTAGGAGAATTTGGATTTGTAGAAGATGAAGAAGGTACATGGAGGCTAGGGTTTGCAGATGGAGAGGTATTAGGACTCTGCGTTGCTTTGATAGGGAAGCAACGGAGCATTGTATTGCATTGCAGAGAATGAGAGAAAAAGTGAAGAGAGGGTTTTTTTAGATGGGTCAAATATGGGTACTTATTCTGAGTTATGATTTGTCATACGCTACAGCAAAAGTCAACTGATAAGTATATATAAAATTGTGTAAAGAACATTGGAATGTGGTGGTTTTATTTTCAAGGTACAGCCTTTTTCAGGTAAGATGAAAGAATTTTGAAGGGTAAAATATGTTACAGGAACTTGTTTGTAGGAGGAAGAAACAAAACTGCTTTCATAATTTCATTGCTTTACACTATCATCATCACTTGGAAGAGAGCTCAATGCTTGTGTGGGAAGGTATTGGATCCTCGTAAATAACGGGGATTAGGGATAAGCTTTGTTAAGTTGTCATTTATGGAGTGAACAACCGATTCAAAGACTGATTTTTTACACCTGGCCATGTCATTAGTTACTCACAAGATATAAGATGTAGGATTAGAATCTACCTAGAGGTGCCGGAGGTGATAATCCTTTATTTGCCAGATGATAAAATTGCAAATACTTATTGATCTTCCGAGAAAAATTGAAGTTATGCAACTACTGATAAGCCAGCGTGACGAATTGGAAAACCGATTATTTATGGTAATAAGTATGACAACTCTTTTGGTCGACACCATGCCTCTAGTCTTGAGAGAATTACTGCCCAATCTATCTTTGTCAAATATGACGAGATCTTACCATCCTTTATTATGTATTTTATTTTTGGATGTGTGTTTTGGTTTCAGATTTTAATTGATTAATGATGATGATGAGAGGAACAGGATCAAAATGAAATTACCACCCAAAAAGATATAAGAATTAGCAAAAGAATATTCCGAGTTTCATTGAATTTTCGAGCTACACCCGTTGTATTAGTTTTCTTCTACTTCCTTTCTTTTGAAGCTTTCGTAAATCTTAGGGTTTGGTTATTCGTAGAATGGTCCTTTGTTTGAATTCCAGGTGTGAGTCAGAGAAACAGTGGAAATGAAAGGAAATAGAATTCCCCAATTTGGTCAAAATCAAAAACCCACCTTCGTCAAAGGATTATTAGGTTGCTCTTTGGAATTTATCCAAGTAACTATTTTTTTAAGAAGTTTGATTTAGGGGTTCCCACATTTGAAGAGGGGCTCCAACGTGAGTTAGGAAGACCCAAAAATACGTTAAGAAGTGTGCTATGGGCTATGTTAAATGTCCATATTACCCTTCAATCAATTAAAACCTAAACAAAACAAAACCTTACAAAATTTCAATTCTAATTCAAAACCTCCTTCTCCCTCCATATTTTCTCCTTCTCCATTTCAACCGAATTTCTCCACTGAATCAATTAATTGGAGATTCAAAAATTTCGTCGTCGGTTAAACTCTAAAGTTCGTGATGAAGAATCCTAATAAAGGTGTAGAAGGTATTAGTGATGACAATCAAAATCAAACTAAACAACCTAAGGAAGAAATTGAAGAACAAGTCGGGTTATAGAAAAAATTACGGTTGGGTTCGATTGGAAAACCCAACCGTAACTGGTTTGTTCTTCATTTTACGGTTGGGTTATTAAACAAACACAACCGTAAATTTAAAGGTAGGAGACAAATATGAAATTTTACGGTTGGGTTCGATTCTGAACCCAACCGTAAAAAAATTTGCACTTAAACCCAACCGTAAAATTAGATGAATAGATTCGAACTCAACCGTAACTGGTTTGTTCTACATTTTATGGTTGGGTTTGTTAAAAAAAACCAACCGTAAATAACAAGGTAGGAGATGAAGATGAAATTTTACGGTTGGGTTCAGAATCGAACCCAACCGTAACTAATCTTCAAACCCAACCGTAAAATTAGATGAATAGATTTGAAGATTTTTTTATTCCTATCTTGTAGAGAATTGAAAGACGAAGCCAACCCAAAAAAAATAAGGTCAATCGGACATCGTATGAGAGAGTTATGATCAAAACGGTGAAATACAAAAAGTATCCAAGAAGAATTACGATTGGGTTCGACCCAATAAACCCAACCGTAAATATGGGTTTGGGCTTCATTTTTGTGTCAGATTTACAGTTGGGTTTATTGGGTCGGACCCAACCGTAATTCTTTCTGGAATTTTTTTTCGTATTTCACCGGTTCGACATTAAAACCCAACCGTAAAATTCTCTGAATAAAAAAGAATCATCTTCTCATACGTAATTTCATCAAATTTGAGCCATTAAAGACCAAGACTTTAAGTTAGAGGTATACCTAACTATTCTGGTTGATTGAATCAAAATCTAGGGTTTTTAAAAAAAAACTAAAAAGTTCTCTTACATTTCTTATAATTTTTCTTCCCACGAAACCAGAAAGGATTTTTTTTTATTTGATTTGATTAAGTATAAAATTATTTAAGATTAATTATAATTAGTTTAATCTATTAGCTAATTAGTTTTACTAATACTAACTAATCAAGAATATTTTAATCATTATAAAAATATTATGGATAAGGGGTTTTTAAATTTTATTTCAAATGTCTTTATTTTGTCTTCACATGAGGAGTCCCTCTATAAATCGAGGAGCCCCGTTTCATTATTGTTAATTATGCTTTGGCATTTTACTTCTGTGTTTTGTAGATGTAGATTACAATTTTTAGTTTACACTGGTATGTTGCATATATAATTTGGCAATTCTGGGAATCATTTTGCTCATACTTCACGGCTCTACGTTATCTGCACGTTTTATTATTTTTTATGCCAATTATACCGCCTAAATATACCAAAAACGCCAATAAAATTAACTACTTAAATGCTCGATAAAGAAGGAGAATCAAATAAAACCATAGTTGGTGTATGGAATCCGGACAAGAAAAAATCAAACCCACCACTCGCTAACCATAGTTGATGATCCATTTCCTAGAAGCTCTCCCATTGACCCTCGTTTCTACTCTCTCTCTCGCTCGATCGCAGTCTTCATCCAAATCTTTCACTTTTTTCACAAATTCTCAAACACCCACCAAAGCATCAACAAAACACCCCAAATGGATCATCTGATCAAATTCCCCTCTGCTTCATAAACAAACCCAAGTTCCAGTCTTTTCTCAACACCACCCAGAATCCGGAATTACCTCAATTTCTGATTTTTATTGAGAATTAGAATAAGCAGTTTAATTTCAGCTGTACTGCTGAGAGAGAGAGAGAGAGGTAGAAGAGATGGGAAACCAGTTGAGTGGTAGTATGGTCACACCCAGAGAACAACTCACTCCAATTCGACTTTCATCTGAAGATCTACTCTCATATGATGAGGCAGTTCAAAACGACCCCAGTGTCCGAAAATTCGACTTCGAATTACAAACTAGAACAAATCATGCTATTAATGCTTTAGCATTGGGAGTTCAGCAACCTCTTTCTTTCTCATTTGAATTACTCAAAGAGGTAACTCATTGTGTTCTTGAAACTGATCAAAAAGTTGTTGAAGTTATTTTAGAAGGTAGAAAAGATATATGGAATAACAAGGAATTATCTACTCTTATTGATGATTATTTTAGAACTAGTCTTCATACTCTAGATTTTTGCATTGCTCTTGAAAAATGCTTAACTAATGCGAGAGATAAACAAACAATTCTCAAAGCATCACTGCAAAGACTAGCGAATTCGACACCAGGAGGTGATGAATATAAGACAGCAATGGAAGATTTAGACAGGTATAAGTCAGTTCAAACCCATTTTACTAATGAGATGTTAGATTTGTTTGGAACAGTATATTGTGAACATCTTCAAATGTTGCGAAATTTACAAATGCAGAGAATTCGGTTAGATAAGAAACTTAAGAAAGTGAAGTCATGGAGAAAAACAGCTAATATTATCTTTGCAGCTACATTTGTTACTGTTTTGATTTGTTCAGTTGTAGCAGCAGCAGTAGCTGCGCCACCAATAGTTACGGCAATGGTGGCTGCTGCTGCAGCAGCTGCAGCTTGGGCACCGTCAGAGAGATGGTTTAAGAAATTATGGAGGGGTTATGAAGATGCACTTAGAGATCAAAAGGAAGTCATAAATTCAATTCAGGCAGGGACTATAGTGGCCATTCGGGATTTGGATAATATTCGATTCTTGGTTGAGCGATTAGAGAGAGAAAGTACGAATTCCTTTACGGAGATCAATGGAAATATGTTCATTGAAGAGAAGATTAATGGGAGCGTGCTTCTTGAACACAAGTATGAGATTCAGTTGGCTGTCCAAGAGATAGAGAATAAGGTATTGATATTTAGTAGGAACTTGGATGAATTGGGTGAATATGTGAGTTCATGTAGTAGTAGAGTACATAAAGCAAGATCAGTTGTGTTGCAGAGAATTATGAGACCACCTACATAAAAGAACAAGATGCTTACCCTCCGTACTTGATTAGCTTCTGATTGTTAGAGCTAAAATTAGTGACAATTGATTTTGTCGAATGCAGTTTCAAGCATCCCTTGCCTATTGTAAACTGCTATGATAATTATTGTATTACCTTTTCAAGATGTAATTTTGTACTTCTATCTGTATTGTTTCTTAAGAACTATTCTTCTCTATATGTTTGCGGCTGCCAAGAACAGAAGGTACTTTAATCTACATTTTGAAGAAGGGAAAACCTATTATTTCTCCAGAAAACCAGTCTATTTTACAATTTATCAATTTAGACTCCATATCCATAATGGTTTTTTTTGTTATTGCTTCTACATGGAAGAACACACAATTTGAGTAAGCCTAATCTATAAATGTATGCCTGACAATGAAATATGTTGATTTTCTGGTTGTCGGCAACGCACATGTAGCTTATCAAAATCGTGTTGGCTTCAAATGTGTTCATCTGGTGCACTAGTGTTAACTTGGTAACTTACGGACCAGAGCCTTACTGATTGAAGTTAATCTCTAAGTTCAAGAATCACAGCCTGACAGATTCAAGTTAGTCGACTGTCCATTTTCTGCTCTAAAAGCTTCTCGTCTTTGCAAACATTTATTCTGCTGGTGAGTCCCAAGCTGTAAGCAGCACATGACAGACATCCAGATTTAACCTTACTGCAGAGGAAGTAATAAAAGTTCGACAAAGCTCTGAGAACCCCATTTGCTTTGTCTAGGAATTTCTACTAATCTAAAACATTTAGTAGACAGATGTTTTACAAATATTTCAAGCTTATACAAGAATAAGTCCAGTTTATTTTTTCTCAATGAATGACGGAACAACAATACATTAACAAGAAGAATATTGTATTTTTAAGTACATATCAACAGGGTATCCACATACAATAGTGCATGACAAGAAAATAACTGAAAGGACATAAACACAATCGTCTACAAACAAAGCAAATGGTAAACAACAATCAAGCTTTGGCAATAACATAAGAGGCCTTCACCTTCTGTTCCATTCAACCAGTCTAACAAAAACCAATAACTTCACCCTCCTTATTTATGCTTTCCACCGAAGAGGAACTATTTAGAATTGGTTTGGGGTGCTTTAACAAATACTACGAGTATAGATACCATAGCTTAAGAGGATGCATCTGCGGCTGCTTTAGTTGGGTTGAACGCTTGCTGTTCCGCACAGCTAAGATTATCATTATCTGTAGCTGCATCTGCTGCACCAACTCCCATCAGATCAAGGTAATAGCGGTAGTGGGAAATGATGACGTTCATGTCATCGATATCACCTTGACCACAAACGAGATCACCATAGAGAAGGTTCATTGTGGCTCCGAAACCAGGAAGCCTCTTGGCCAAAGTGTCATTCTTGGTAGGCTTCCAGTCTCCAACAAAAGCTTGGTGGGGTGAGGGTTGGTTTTTCTTGATTGGTGTCATCCACTTATACATAGCAGCTTGGAAGGCAATGGTGGCGTTTTGTTCTAGGTATTCAGGATGGTTCAACAGATCCACCTTCAATCCATCACCAATAGCTCCGTAGTTGAAGTTCCTAATTATTCATATTAACAAGCTGCCCTTTAGTAGATTATAGAGTTTATGCGAAATATCAGATACAACAACTATAAATCGAGAGAAAATAACATCTTCTGAACATAATAAGCAACAAAAACAAGAACAAAAAGTTGATTATTCGAGAGCATGACAAATCAACTGTACCTTCGTAATGGAGGTGAGTGTTGAATTATCCGGAAATATTTTTAATAACAATTGCCACAAAATTAGTAATCTGACCATGACAGACAATCCTAAATACTAATATATTAAACATAGCACCAATACTTTCATGGGGATAAATAGCTGACATTAAACTGAACAGTGACCAATTAACCCAATTATGAACAAAAATCAACAAAGCAATTCCACCAATCAAAATGCACAAACATACATAAATAAAGATCTAAAATCCTAAAAACATAAACCAGAGAGAGAGAGAGAGTTACCAGTAAACTGGAAGAGCACCACGACCATAGTATTCAGCACCAGGAGCACAAGGATACAGGTAACCATCTCTACAGTAAGATTGACTAGGACTCATCTCACGATTATAACAAAGTCCCCAAGCTAAAGGACCACCAGTAGCAACACCATAACCACAAGAACTTTTAGCACCAACATGACCTAAAAATGCTGCAACTTCCTTCATTTGCATCTTTTTCCCACCAGTAGTACCAAATCCAAGTCTTTGAAAATCAATAGAAGCGGTAATAAATGATTGATAGTCATAAAATCCAACAGCGTGAGCTGTGGGTGCGTTTCTTTTTGAGAATAAGTTCTCAAATTGATAAGATTGAAAGAAATCTGAAATTGTTTGATTACAACAATATATTGAATTCTTGCACTCCCATTTATTAGTACTAGTACAAAGTTTTTCTTTTGCTTCCACATTTACACAGACTACTGAAATTACCACCATTATCATGAAAACCCATTTGATACCCATTTCTTTAAAATCCCCTGCAAAATATGACAAACAGAAAAATGAGAGATTGACAATGGGAGACACAAGTGTAATTAAATGAAAATCTGGTGTGTAGAAAGAGGTTTACACTAACAGTGAAGGGATTTGGATGTGAGTTTGCTTGTGCTGGAGATTTTGCTTTGGATGAAAGAAAGAGGAAAAATGGAGGTGAAGAAGAAGTTAAGGAGCTGGTGAGCAGATCAGAGAGGTCTGTCCAAGTGCTACTCACTGGGACCTACTTGAGTGAAACAATTTTCCTAATTTATTGTTTCTTAAAATCAACGGCTGATAATGTGGTTGGTGTATTGATGATATGAGAGATGTTCGGTGTCTAAGCAACTACAGGCTGGACAATAACTCACTACCCTCCCCACCGACACTTTGTTTAGTCTTTCTCCTTCTGGAAATACGTTTTTCCGTGTTAAAATTTGCAGCGGAATATGTTTTCTCGGGAATAATAGTGGTGGAAGACTTAATTGTTAGATTTTCTTTTTTTTTTTGAACTTTAAGAAAGTATCCATATGGGTAAAGCCAATTAATTAACTGATCCGTTTTTTTAACATTAATTTAATATCTATATCGTTAATATAATCGTCGGAACCCATCAAACCAGTAAAATCTGGTGGACTTGATCAATTTCTTATTTGAATGAGATTTCATGGGCATAATTATAAAACTGCCAATTACTCTAGAAGATAAAAATAACATCATTTATTGTCCACACATTAGATTAATCGACGGCTGAAGATTAGATCCACCAAATCCTTATTTAAGAAAATCCATCTTACCATTTAATAAAAATTTTAGGGTTTTGATTTTCATTTGGGTTTTCCACCTCCTCCTCCTCTCTTCCATTTCTCTCTGCATCTTTCATCTTCTTCCATTCTCTACCATTGCTTCATCAGTTTGGAAAAGGAAACGAAGTTAGTGGTAGGAGTTGTAAGAGAGTTGGTTTTGGTTCGAGTAATTCGTGGTGAATTTTGGGCTCTGTATTGTTTGTCGAAGAAGAAAGGAACGAGATGGAGTCTGATGGGTTTAGAGTTGACAGAGTTTTGGTTGTCGTGAATAGTCAAGAAAATGGATTGATTATTGCAGACAAGAACAGAGAGATAGATTGAAGAAGTAGAGAGAAACAAAAAGAAGAAACATCGAAAAAGAGGTGATTTATGGGCACAGTTCATGTCCGTGAAATTTAGTCGAGAAGATGAGACAATTGATGGGTTGAGCTCGATTTGATTTTTGACAGTGAAGAGAAGATGAATCAATGAGAAATGGAAGTGATTATGGGTGTTTGCTTGGGTCTAGTTTGAAACAGTGAGAAGTTGTAAAATCATGTAATTAAAATTTTTAATGGTTTTTGTAATGGATTAAGCAATAGGATGTTTGGTAACCATTATTATAATGGATTATGAGTCCATAATTAATTATTCATCTCATAATTTATTATATAGATATTTTTTAAAATTTATAATAATCGATTATTTTATTATAATTAAAAAAATTTATTATTTTTATTATTAGAAAAAAATTGTTCATAAAAATTATCGTAGTCAATTATTATTTTTTAATAAAAATGAATTAGATTTTTTTTCTTTATTTTCTCCAAACTATCAAGAGAGACAAAAAAAAACAATAGTGGACTAAAAAAAAGTTCTTAGATCATCATTCTTTCCTCTCCTCTTCGAGAACATTTTTCTAAGATAATTAATTATTTCAAAAAAATGTTTGTTAAAATTTATTAAAAAATAATTAATAGCATAATCATTTTTCAATTTATGATTATCTATAATCATAAATGATAATCATAATTTTTACCAAACACCCCTATGTATTATTGATTTCAAACACTTAATAACAATAATTGTGGTTTTGTTAGCTTAATTTGATTTTTAGGGTTCATAAAATTTGGAGATTTATTGGGTTCAGCCGAAGAAGAAGATGACTTTTTTTCTGCATAGATTTAATTCATTAACAATCAAAGCACGAGTTGATTCAATATTGGTACTGAGTAACGAGTTGAGTTGATGATGACTAACTCGTTGTTCCAACTCGGACGAACTCAAACGAATCAAGGGTTAGAATGTCTTTTGATATTGCCGATTTAGTGCCACCTATCCTCTAACGGTTGTCAGCCATATTTTCAATAAAACGGGATGGAAAAGGTCAAAGCATGGGCGTTTAATTAATGTTGAAAAAAACGTGGTTATTTTATTAATTGCATTTTCCTACATGAGCATTTATCAAAAAGCCTTTTTTTTAAAAGAAAGTTTGACCTTCAGGTTGCAAGGGTGTGCTAGATCTTTTAGGCCAAGTCCTATAAGAAAGATAAATAAGCTAGTTTGTCCATTTTGAACCACTATATAGAGGGTGAATGGGTAAATTGGCTGGGTAAATTAGCATATTTACATGTTTGCCCACAACGGTAGATCCTTTATCACGCGTCGTAGACTCCATCGCCAAACAGTTATCTCATCCAACGGTCCTAAATGAATTCCCCTACAAATCTCTAATATCTTACTCAATTCAACTCATACCTTCTCTACACCTCAACCTTTCACAGACATTGGTTTTAATCTAAAACAAAACTCTCCTAATTTTTCTGCAAAATTACTTCTAATTTTCAAAATCAAGAAATTAATCTTAAACTCAAAGTTCGTGGTGCAAAATTTACAGTAGCCGGAGATGAAAGCATTTGCAGAAATTATGTTTATTTAACAGAAGATAGTATCAAGGGTGCATCTCAAACAGGCAACACCTTCTAAGATAACATATTTCATAAATTTAAAGAGGATACAATGAACATCTATAGTCGTGATAGGGAGAGCTTGTCAGGTCGCTTCCAAAAAATCAATAAACGAGTAGCCTTATATGTTGCTTATGTATGAAAACCGCTCTTGCTACAACGAGTGGTCAAGTCGAACTTAATCCGGTAAATTATATTAAATGTCCAACTTAAAAAAAAAAATCAATTTGTACATGATCTTTAATATTTTTTTTTTGTAAATTACAGAATCGAAAGTGTCGGTCGGACTGGCACCACAAACACGACCAATAATTTGAACATGAAAGTTGTTACCATATCTTAAAAATGATGCCCAAATATAAGTTATTGCTTTTAGAAAATATGCAGCAAGTTCCTGAAAGATCACCATACTCTCCTTCTACCTCCACACTAAATTCAAGTCCCAGTTCATCATTTTCTTCATCGGATAACCCATGAAATCCTAATTTTGATCTCAATGCAACTAATAGCAACAAACAAATTTTTTTAGAAAAAAATCGCATCAAAATTATCCAGAAAATTAGTTCAAGAAGGAGTGTCTGAAGGTTTTAACATGATTGAGTTTATGGATCATCAACGGACAACCTAGAGATCAGCTGATCAGAAGTTCGTGAATAAGGAATTGAAAAAAAAATCATCTTTATCAAGAGCAATTTGTTAACCATTATGACAAGCATAAGATTCTTTATGTGGACACCACAACAATGAATGCCAATCAAAAATTTATATGGAAAATGGAATGTCACAAGTTAATAAGGTAGATAGAAGAACAATAATTACAACCTAAAAACCCAACTGATAAAGATGATGTTTCAGATGAAGAAGATGATGATGAGGTTCAATTTCTTGGTTAATGTAATAGCTAGTTAGTTTAATAGTTAATAATTAAGATGTAATAGTTAGTTAGTTTAAATATAATTATTTGTTTTCAACGAAGTTATAGTTTTTTCATTACTTGAAATACGCATTACATAAAGAAAGTGGAAACAAATTAACAGTGCAAACAAATTAACAATTTAAACGGGTTATGCGAAACTCCTTAAGGATATGGAAACAATCTTCGTATTTGAAATTATTTCCTTTCCATTTTCGCCATTCCCTAAAATATCTCGCTACAATCTCATTACCGATTTCACCTCTAAGTCGATATCGATTGACAATCCGAACTAAAGCTATAAATTCGGTTACTGAGTTTCTTTATTTTTTTCAAAATCATAGAAAAAACGTTACTATATTACGGTTATTAGAGTTATCGATGTTATTAAAAAATCTTTCATGCATGCTCATCCAATAACTCAGACTCACAAAAATATTTTTTTGTCGTTGTTCTGCACCCCTGGATGGATAACACACTACATAGTTTATGTAAAAAGATAAATCTTCTTCCTGTGTAAACTTAGGTTGAGCCATGTTTCAGGAAATTAGAGTTTGAACCATAAGAACGTTGTCCTCACCCACCACATCCCAGTTAACCTGGAAGAGATTAGGTGGAAAACCATTTGCACCATGAGCCTTATCACCAATCATACTGAAGAGCATATTATGAATATCCAAATCTCTAGGAATAGCAATGAGAATAACATTGCCATAGTCAGTGATAGAGGAGGGGACCAAATTTCGGATGCTAGTGTCATTACTAATTTCCTCAGCAGCTGCCATATCACTGAAGTGCTTAGAAAAGTGGTTAGCAACCCACGTCTTATCAGTGATCCACTCCCAATTCTCATTTTTAATTTCCTTCACCTTGTTCTTTCTAGTTATATTCCCAGCAGTCATGAAAAAGCTTAGTGTTTTTGTCATCTAATCTGAAAGTTTGGTCTTTATACTTAGTTTTCCATAACTTTTCATGTATATCTTACCAAAGTCTAATATCAAGTTTAGCTTCCTTGATAGCTTTACCTCTATCAACATCAAATTTATTTTTAGTTATCCACTCAAGTTTGTTCTTACACTCCTGAAGATTAGTTTTGATATTACCATAAACTATTTTATTTCATATACTAACTCTAAACCTAACATCCCTAAGTTCCCTAGTAATTATAAAAGCAGAAGAATCAGAAACATCGTTGAGAGAACATTAAGCGATTAGTTCCTTATATTCATATTGGTCAAGCCAATGGCCAAAGATTTTAAAAGGTATCTGACCAACATTTCAATCAGGAATGGTATCGAGGAGGATATGATTGTGATAAGACCCAATATCAAGCAATGGAGATAGTAGTGTGCGGGTTTTTGAGAAACCAACTTTCAAAGAGGCAAGGCTTCTATCAAATCTTTGCTTAGTTAGAGCATTACCAACTCTTTTGTTGGACCATGTAAAAGGGCAACCAATGTAGTTAAGATCTGTCAGGTCCAGACCATCAATTTTTCCTTTAAAAATACTGGCTTCCACTTGATCAATTTGCAAGGCACTGTATTTTTCATGGTCATGTAAATTAAAATTGAAGTCATCCATAATAAGCCAAGGTAAAGTACTGGTTTTCGTGTTTTTTTCTATAATTTTCCAAGTTTCAAATTTATCCTTATTGTTATGAGGACTACCATTATACCCACAGAAAAACCAAGGTTGGCTGCTAACAGATGCCATAATAACATTTATGTGATTGTGGGAGAAATTTATGATATGAATGGAGATATTGTTTTTCCTATCCACAGCAAGACTTCCAACTGTACCATTATACCCACAGAAAAACCAAGGTTGGCTGCTAATAGATGCCACAATAACATTTATATGATTGTGGGAGAAATTATGATATGAATGGAGATATTGTTTTTCCTAGCCAGAGCAAGACTTCCAACTGTACCAATAGCACCCCTAGGCTCAACAAACCAGAAATTGGTTACCCCAACTTCTCTAGATATTTTCCCTGGCTTAGTTGGGGGCTTGTAGAATTAATAAGGGGCTTTGTGAAATTACCCACACACCATTAATTAAAGGGGGGTGTCAAAAAGTGGTGAAAATATAAATTTACCTCGCTATCAATTACTAATCTTAAAACCCTATTAGACTTAATCCACAAGCCCCCAATTCTATTTCACAATCAAAAACAAAAAAACAAAAAACCTCTCATCTTCTCTTCTTCTTCCCTAACTATTCCAATTTTTTTTTTTGAAAATCAATTCGAAAACTTTAATTACCAATAACTTGTTCTACAAACATGGCTCATATGAAGAATCTTCATAGACAAGTAAACCTACCTAGAATCGTAGGGAAACTAAAAGGAAAGTTAACGTTGAAAAGGACGAAGAAATCAAATCGAGAAGAATCGGACAACGAAATGGTACCAATTAAAAAGTAAGTAAGCCAAAACCTATTACTCTATTTGATGGATGTGATACACGTTTATTTTGAGTGTAAATATAGACTAGAAACTGCCAAATTGTAGTTGCAGGAAAAGGTCGGCATGGTCGATCACCTTAGACCATGACGACTTTTCATATGCATGATAGAAGTATGGAAAATCGTCATGGTTTTTGATTTTCGACTATGACGACCCATGTTGGTTATTTTCCCTGAAGACGAAGAGTCCATTTAGGATCGCGTCGGGTTTTACCTCCAACCATGACGACTTTATGTATATGTGACGACTCTATAATAAACCATAACGACCCCACAGGAAAAAAACTATTTTATCCCATATTTAACAAGGGTCGCCACTGTACAAATATATTGTTGTTATTGTTTTACCTAGGGTCGTTACTTTTGATAATTTAGACCATGATGACCTTATGACTAAGTCTGAGATTATTGGTTCTGACTTTTTGATTTTTGTGTATTTTGTATTGTATTTGGATTAAATATCCAAAGAAAGGAAAAGGTAAACATGTACCCACTCCTCTTTCAAAAACTTCCCGCAATGATAAATTCTTGGGGGCTGGACCGTATCGTGGAAAACGTCCGAAGGAGGTACCTTTCCCTATTCGTGAACGTGCATAACAAGGTAACGATCCAGAGGAATTCCCTTTCCTACCTCCTCTATTCCATCTGTGACTTCAGACCATGACAAAGAACAAAATGAAGATGAAGCTGATGACACCAATGTTGGTGTTGGTGGTGTTGGTGGGTCGTGTGGTTGTAGTGATGATGGTGGTGATGATGATGGGGAGGAGGAGGAGAAAGAGGTACATGAAGAGGCGCAAGAAGAGGTACAAGCCAAGGATAAGGGAAATAACAAGGAAATAGCCTTACATACAAGGCATGTTCCCAAACTCCACTTGATCATGGATGCTGAATACGATCGAAATGTGGAAGGCTTACCCTTAGATGGAGGAAAGGTTCTATTTGTATATCCCAGCTCTGGGATCGTACCATCCATCAGACTACCATAACAATCTCAACTTTGCTTTTTAACTTCTTGTTGTTAGTTTGTTTGTTGGTTCAGTTATTTTCTCTCTATTTTTCCTCCATTATGTAGGATCATACCATTAACGCCATTGCTAGGGCCGCTAGTGCTAGCGGTGGTGTTAACGTTATGCTGGCGCGGGTATAGACTAGTTAGCATGTGGGCTAGCCGGTGTTTGCGTTGGTGCTAGGAGCATGGCTAGAGCTCGCTAGGACTGGCACTTGTTGGTGTCGTGGCCATTGCCTATGTGCTGTTAGACTTGGTAGTTGCAAATGTTATGGCCATAATTATGGCTTATTTAAAGCTTCTCAGTCCCATGAGATTTAACTGCTTAGCATTTATGCTTAACTTTTATGCAGCGCATTCCAAAAAATTTCAAGGGATTCAGCTGTGGAAGTGGAAATAATTTGTATGTTGAATTGTGTGTAGAGATGTATAACTATTGAGAAAGTCACAGAGTTTGAGAGAATGCTAAGCTTGTTGTTTTTCTGAAATGGGCTAAGTAACCTATTTATAATAGTTGAGAATACACACGTTTCCTTGTAAAGTAATAGAGATAGTGAAGAGATGGAGAAGTGGAAGTCATGGGGATAATGGTATAACCGCCTTGGAATCTTTGGGAAACCATTACTCCATTAACTGCTTCAACCTTACCACTACTTTGTAACTTCCCTATCATGGGGTGTTATCACGCCCATGTTGTTGTAACCACTAGACCAAAACCCCATGTTTTATCCCCCCATGTAATTATTTTGATTTCCCGTAGAGTTAGTGGAGTCATGGACTCGAAACAAGTGAATTTGTTGTAAGATAAATTTATTGATGAGCTTATGTCAACACAATATGCTAATGACCTAGTATTGACGCTAATAGTAAGGGGGCATGGATGACATGGATGAAGAAAGGGGTAAAGGCTAGCACCGTGGCAAACGTTAAGGCTTGACGCTAATGCTGTTGGTGCTAGCACTGAGGAAAGCGTCAAGGATTGACGATAATACTGCTGGTGCTAGCACTGAGTTAAGTGTCAAGGATTGACGCTAATGCTGTTGGTGTTAGCACTGAGGTAAGCGTCAAGGCTTGATGTTAATACCGTTGGTGTTAGCATCATGGTAAGCGTCAAGGCTTGACGCTAATGACGCTGGTGCTAGCGTCGTGGTAAGCGTCAAGGCTTGACGCTAATGTCGCTGGTGCTAGCATCGTGGCAAGCGTCAAGGCTTAACGCTAATGATGCGGGTGCTAGTGCCGTGGTAAGCGTCAAGGCTTGACGCTAATGTCGCTGGTGGTAGCAATGTGGTAAGCGTCAAGACTTGACGCTAATGTCGCTGGTGCTAGCAATGTGGTAAGCGTCAAGACTTGACGCTAATGTTGTTGGTGCTAGAGCTAGCACTGCTGGGGCATGTTTTGTGTGTGCTTTGTTGGCTTTTTGTTTTTTTTTTATCCTTTTGGTACATGTGCGTGCTACTCATTAGTGTTGGGAATGTGGCTAGGGTTCACTAAGGCTGGCACCTTCTAGTTTCATGGTTATTTCTTTGTGCACCACTATCTTTAGCATTCATTAATGTCGTGGCCATAACTATGGCCTATTTAGAGTTTCTCAATTGTATGAGATTTAATGTTAGCGTTTATGCGAAACTTTTATGCAGTGCAATCAGAACATTTTTAAGAAATTCAGATGTGGAAGTTTACAACTTGAGATAATGCTTGATGCGACTCTGCAATTAGATGGTATGCATCTAATTAGTATTTTTATTCAGATATGGCATAACTTCTATTCTGAATGTTCGCAATTATGTATAATCAGTAAATTTTGTTTTATACAAATAGTTTGCATAGATGCACATGAAATAACGAGGATTTAGTTGAGTAAGGCTCTGAAATTTTTTGCGCATATATATGCAAAAGAGATGCAGGGCTAATTTAGCCAGGAGATGAGTATGCATTCTCAATCCTCTTGCGGAATTTAAGATAGCAGTATGTATTTATAATTCTCACTTGTCAAAAAATCACCATCAACATTAAGTCACATGCTTAATGGGTGAACAAAAATGTTTCGTGGTAAGTACTAAATGGCGATTTTTCTTTTACTAATATAAGCAAAATAAATCAACAAGTTTAGTCATCGAATATTATCGGAAATTCTGACTTGATGTCACTTCGATGATGCTGACTAATCGCTAGAGGAGTAATAGTTGATGTAATAGTACCTGAAAGATGATGGAGCATTGTCTGGAGAGTGTAAGATAGCAAAGTATGGTTGATTTCTATGATGGATAGTCCAAAATTGACCCGTGTGCAGTACGAGAGCATGGTTTCAAAGAGGAAATCCATGTTTGACCTAGATTTGGAAACCAATCACTTATAAAAGGGAGTAAACCCTTATTTTATTTTATTTTTATTTTCTCCATCATCACCACTGACCCTCTCCTTTTTTTCTCTTCGCCCAGGAAACAGTAACACTCTTTTCCCGTCGGTGACACCGCTGACCAGCCAGCGCCGGCCAACTTCTGTCCTTTTTCCAGCACCGACCAGTTGTTTTTTTTACGTGATTCTCTCATGTTAAACTTTTTTTTTACGTGAGTTATTGCTCACATTTTTTTTATGTGAGCACTAACTTACTAGATCAGTTACCTTTGATTGCTCAATTGCATAAGCATACTTTTGACTTGATACTGATCTTCTCTAGCAGTTGAGCTTCAATTCCACAATTGTAGTCTCTAATTGTGATAATCCTCTATTGGCTTCGCTGCAGCGTTGTTAAGCTTTAACCAAGTACACTTGAATTTATGGCAATTTTCCTTGACATTGGTATATGTATAAGTATGTATTTCCATACAATTACTATATATACGTAAAATAAAACCAAACCTTGCGCATGATTGCCCAGTTGTTGACGTGAATATCAGTGCTTCTAGTCATGACAGAAGCGAAAACTCTGGTGTTATTTATCTAGAGGACGTGCCCAATATTTAGAATAAGCTCTTTGATGGTGTTGTTGAAGAGGCTGCTGATAAGTGCATAATTTACATATATTAAGTATCATTTTCATAAGCTTATTTGTTAGATTTTGTGTGAATTACTTTATACTCCCTCCGTTTCAGGAAAAGAGTTACTTTTCCTATTTGCACAATTGTTAAGGTAAGATGAGAGAGAATAACTTATATAATTTATTTCCAGATTTACCCTAACAAAAATTTTAATACTACATATATCTTTATAATGAGGATAATAACATTTCTTAAAATAATAAGGGTAGTTTTGAAAGTTTGTTATGTTGAAAAATAAAAGTAACTCTTTTGTTGGAACAAAAATTTAAAGAGAAAGTAACTCTTTTCCTGAAACGGAGGGAGTATTATTATTACTTTTGTAGTTCATGTCTTTTATTAGGTCACATCTTCGAAAGAAGTGGAATTGAGCATTAGAAATGAAGAATTGCCAAATACCCAATGTAACTTAGTCAAATTCAAGATTTCTACACGCCAGATTGTATAAAATTGAATTACGAAATCAACGACGAAAGAATGAAGTCATTCCGAGGTCGTATGAAGAAGTTATGATCAAAACGAGAACTAAGGGCAAAAGGTCATTTCAAGGGAAACTATTATTGGCACTCTGCCAGACGCTAAGGGCAGACATGTTTTAAGGAAACAGCTAAAGGCAGACGCTGAATTATAAGGGGGCAGCTGAAACTCAAATGTTTATATAGGCAGACGTACATTGGCTAAGGGCTGCCAATAATTTGAATATATTTAGAGCACCTAACAGTTTGTTAAGGGACACCCCCTTCTTCTACATTGTTTCGAATGGGAAAAACATAGCTAACTCCGGTTGTTTTTTTGTGACATTGGTGGCTATGAATTTGGTGGATTAATGGGAGTGATTAAGTGTGTTGGGATCATTTAAGATGGAGCAAGGAGTGGATACAGAGTTTGAATCGAGAAATTAGGTTTTAGGTTACTACAATTGATTGATCATGGAAGAGATGATTGCTAATGACCTGATTTCGATCTTGAAAGTTGTAGCGAGCTATTGGAGTTATTGATTGAGATATCATTTAAGAAAAGGGATTTGCTGCCACCTCTATCGGTGGTTGATTATCATCATGATTCAACGATGATATCTATAGTCGAGATGGAGTCTTTGATGTTGTCAATAAAAGATTAGATATAATTCGTGAAGAACTTGGAAATTAATAGCTCGAGGTGATTGGCAGTTAAGCTCGAAGAGTTGGTGATGTGGTGAGTTGACAGTTTTGGTTTCGAAGGTAAAGATGGTGGTGTTGTTGTTCGCTGTTGGGTTAGAAGAGAAAATAGAAGATACAGAGTCTGTAGTGATGGTGATGATGTAGTGTGGTCCAGAAACTGAGATGAAGGTAGTGATATTGCTCGAGTTGAAGGTAGTAGTCGAGGCTGTTCGAGTTGGCAAGATTTGAGAGAGAAGTCAGGAAATAAGAGAATTTTATTGGGATATAAAGACCTGAGTTTTTAACGGAGAACGGATAGGAATTGAGCGTGTGTGATATATTTTAGGAAAGAATAAGGTGAAGTGGCGGTTGTAAACTGTGTTGTTTCGAAAGTAAAGTGGTCGGTGCTAATACCTATTCGGAGTCCTAGTCAGTTATAAATTTTAAAAGAAAGAGGCGGTGACTTGTCTATATAAATAGAGCCGTGAATAGACCTTCACATATAACTTCATAAAGAAAAAAAGATTTCGAGGCAGAGGAGGAGGAGGTTGTGGCCTAACGCGGAAAATCCAAGGGTTGCGCTGGAGTTTGGGATTATTTCTCCTATTTTTCTGGTTTGATTCATTTATTCTTCTTTAATATTTTTTATAATTTTTAGTAAAACCATGTGTAGCTATCTTCTTATATTGATTAGGGATGTAACCTAAAATCACAAACATGTTATTTTAATTAATGTATTGATTTTTTATTCACTTTCGTATTTATCGCTCAGGTTTTACTATGCATAATAATTATTTGAATGTGTTCAAATAATATGATTGGTTGTTTTACATATTTAAGTCGCGAATTAAATATGTTAATAAAATTTCTATAGCTAATTAGGAGTCTTAGATATTTTTATCAAGAGTAATTAGTAGTAATTTGTGACTATTAGCGACGTGAATCGTGAAGGAAATCACAAATAAAACTTGGCTCAGGTTGAATATACCACGATTGTGTTTATATTATCTATAAATAACCCGTCTCACAGGATTTAAAGCTTTCTTCATGTTGAATCTCTTAGCGATAAAAAATTAGGTTATTTGGTAGAAAAGAATTCATATATTAGCGATTGCAATATTTGTTGATTTTTGGAGATGTAACGAAGTGTTGACACCGATTAGGGATACTTTAGGGTTATTGGTAAGATGAGTGAGTGATGATAATATTTATGTTTAATTGAGTAACATGTGTAGTGATGGACGGTGAACTCCTTAACCAACTTTTTCCTCTGATATTTTCTTAAACATTTTAAATTTAGTTTTCTTTAATTTCAATTATTTTTAAACAACAAAATCCCCCCAATTCACATAAGTTTTCAAATAAAATTAACAACCCATATCTCCCTGTGGATCGAATTTTTCTTATTTCTATACTCTTATTTATAATTGAGTGAAAATAACTTAAAATAATTTTTCTTGGCTGACAACCGACCAAATTTTGGCGCTGCTGCCGGGGATGCATAGCGGATTGTTATTTGTTTTTGATTTTTTTTTTTGATTTTTTTTTTTAGTTTTTTTTTTTTTTTTGATTTTTACTTTTTATTTTTTTTTATTCTAACCTAGTTTTGAGAATCTTGTTTCAGGTACTTGTATTTCATGTACGGTGCACAAGATGAAGCTTATAATGGTAATCAATTTGGTTTTCAATCTCAACCACAATTTCCAAACACACGGGGAGTATAATCACAACCAATCCTTTGGTTATGATCAATATTCCACATACCCTTTTGATTATTCTCATACATGCCAACATCCTTATAATAGGTATGTAAGTGAATAATTACAAGGAGGGGATGATAATTATTCTTGTGATGGTTTATATAAATCTACTCTTGATCGTATTTATGATCATTCACCTATTCAAATTGAGGGGACAAGATTTAGAAAATCTACCACAAGTAATGGCATAAGACTACAAAGTTTGAGAGAACTCGATAAATGGTTTGATCAATTGATGGATGAAGGGGCATCATGTGCTGAAATTCTAGAAGCTAAAAGAGCCTTGAGAAAAAAACATAGCGATGTTATTCTATGGATACAATGATGACTTTGAACCTTTCGAAAATCCTTACCCCAGTGCTGAAGTTATTCCAACTCCGAATCTGATTTTTAATGATAATTATGTAGTTAACTCAACTTTTGATCTTAATAATGATCATTCACTTATTCAAAGGGAAGAGTCACGTGCAAGAGATTGTACTGTAGTTAATGGTGGAAAGCGTGTGAATATCAGAAAACTTACTCGAAAACTATACAAGTTGGAAGATGACGGAGCCCCGGAAGAGCTTCTCGAAGAAATTAGTATGACCATTTGTATGGAATTTAAGCGACTTTCTGATAAAGTTTGGGAAACCGATGAAGATTATGATTATAGTGAGTCTGAAAACGAGGAGGAGTATGTTGAGAATCAAACTGATTTGAGCAATATTGTGGAAAACCCAATTGAACTTGTCGAGGATGATATTGATAATTTTGGTACCGATATTGTTGTTGAGGCATAAACTAATGAAGAACAGTTAGAAAATTTTATAGAGGAACACAAAACACAAGAGGTAAGTAATCCATTATAATTTTTTGAAAAAGATGAGGATCCTGCAATACAAGAAAATTTGGAAGGTTTGACTAAACCTTTGACTATTGATCATTTTCCTTTACCTCACCTAGGCTTGAATGTATATGCCTCGGAAGTTTTATTGAATGACTTTGATTCTAAATATCCGCCATTGGAAGTATTTGATTCTCATACTATGCAGGTTAGCAAAGAGGAATCTATAGAGTTCCCGAATTCTATGTTATCTATCCACTTACGAGTGTAGAAAAGACTAAGTGTGGGGGAAACTTTTATCGAGTGATAACTTCACTATTATTTTCTTGTACTAATGTTTGTGTAAAGTTATTTGCAATGCAGATTGTTCTATGGAAAGATCCTCAAATTTTCAGATTGTTGGTGTATGGACGCTAACTAGAGAGTCGGGATGATGACGTTAAACCAAGCGTTAAATGGAAGGCAACCCATTGGTTTTGTATTTCTATCTTTATCTTTAACTTTAACTTTTTATTTTTATTTTTTTTATCTTTTCATATCATTTTAGGATTTCCCACCTTGATTTTACATTGGACGAGTCAATTTACATCGAGGACAATATAAAGTTTAAGTGTGGGGGAGTGATTAAGCATTTAGATATTTAATATTCACTTTTTACGTAGAAAATTTTCCATTTTTTTGTAACTATTTGCATGAAACCTCCAATTGTTAGATATTTTAAAGTCACTTAGTATACTTTTAGCTACATTTACATACGAAGTTCTTACCGAAATAACTGAACTTAGAATTATTAGAGAACTATATTCTGGTTTCTTAGTTGTTGAGAGGTAATGCCGACAAAAAAGGACTTAAACCGTCGGTGGCGAATTAGGTGCAGAAAGAATACAGTATTAGAGAAGCTGATCATTCAATACCCATGAGTGAGGCACCAAACCTTCAATTTTCCGTTTAAAGTGTTTCATCTGCGCAAAATCCGGGTAGAATGATGAGCTACCCAACCTCGCACCAATTTCAGCACTAGTTTTTGATCTCTTGAGTGCTATTTCTATCAATCATGAGGGTGTCATCAGAATTGCTAACCCTATCTTGTAGTCTTGTTTGCAGTTGGCACCACTCTCTCAACAAAGAAACAATAAAAACACCACATCATTAACAAGTGGGGCATTACAAATTCGAAGGAAGGTTGAAGACGTTCAAGGTTTACAAACAAGAATACAAGAAAGAACAAATTTCATATTCAAGTAAAACAACAATACAATGAGCAAAATTATATATACATGTTGAAGACTTATGTACAAGAGCGAAAGCAATCAAACGATGGGAATTAGTGAAGTTTATGATATCGAGACAATACAAGTTGTGAAGAATCAAGTGGTAAAGTCCTTATCTCACAGCCATAGTAGTTTCATTGTTCATTTTATTTTTCAGTTTGTATTTATTTTAATTTCATTATTAAAAAAAAATAGGAAAGAAATAAAAAAAATAATGAAAAAAAGAAGAAGAATTGTATATTGGTTTAAAGTTTTTTTTTTTTTTTTTTTTTTTTGTATTCAATCAATAAGGTCGTGGGGGAAAAGAAAATTTATAAAGAAGTTTCAAGCAACAAGGAATTAAGGAAAAAAGTTACAATTGTCAAGGTTCTACGAAGTTCAAGAGTTCATCATCAACAGTTGAAGACCGAAGACTGAAGACGTTTCTATTGGATGCTGTGAGAGTGGTGTTGATTGTGAATCGGGTGAGAAGGTAAGTAAGCATTCTCATCCTTACATAGTGGTTGATTCTCTTTTTTAGAGGTCATTAGAAGAAAAAAAAACCTTTCTTCCCACGTTTCTACGGGATATTCAAATATAATACGGAAGGTTTTTTCTTTCCCACTATTCAACGTGTGCATGGTTTCTATCTTCATTCCTTCCGGCACACATAAGAACCATAAAGTGTGTCTTTTGAGTGCAAATTCATAAAATCCTATTGGTGAGGCAGAACTCGAACATTCGATCGCTCTCGAACCTCAATTCTTTCATATGGTGGTTTTCTCCTAACTCAAGAGTTAAGCATGAGAATAATGTTCTTTGATACGTATAACTTCTTATTATTAGTGTGTAGAAACTTTATGTCCTCTTAGCTCTTTGGATGCATGTGTTGTGGAATATTTGAAAGTTTGAGTAGGTTTTGTGGGTAAATTACTAGTAAACCCTTACGGGACAATAACTCATCCACTAGGGACACCTAAAGGTTTAAAGGATTGTTACATATGCTAAGTATAACCGTGTCCTCAACGAAATGGAGTTGTTGTATTTTAGTTAGTTTAGTTTAGTTTGCTCGAGGACTAGCAAAAGCTAAGTGTGGGGGAATTTGATCAGTGCATAATTTAGATATATTAAGTATTATTTTCTTAAGATTATTTGTTAGATTTTGTGTGAATTAGTTTATATTATTTTTACTTTTGTAGTTCATGTCTTTTATTTGGTCACATCTTCGAGAGGAGTGGAATTGAGCATTAGAAAGAAAGAATTATCAAAGACCCAGTAGAATTTAGTCAATTCGAGATTTATACACACCAGATTGTAGAAAATTGAATTACGAAATCAACGACGAAAGAATGAGGTCATTCCGAGGTCATATGAAGAAGTTATGATCAAAACGAGAACTAAGGGATTTCAAGGGAAACTATTATTGGCACTCTGTCAGACGCTAAGGGCAGACACGTTTTAAGGAAACAACTAAAGGCAGATGCTGGATTATAAGGGGGCAGCTGAAATTCAAATGTTTATATAGGAAGACTACATTGGCTAAGGGCTGCCAATAATTTGAATACATTTAAGAGCACCTAACAGTTTGTTACGGGACACCCCCTTCTTCTACATTGTTTTCGAATGGGAAAACGTAGCTAACTCCGGTTGTTTTTTTGTGACATTGGTGGCTATGAATTTGGTGGATTGATGGGAGTGATTTAAGTGTGTTGGGATCATTTAAGATGGAGCAAGGAGTGGATACAGAGTTTGAATCGAGAAATTAGGTTTTAGGATACTCCAATTGATTGATCATGGAAGAGATGATTGCTAATGACCTGATTTCGATCTTGAAAGGTGTAGCGAGCTATTGGAGTTATTGATTGAGATATCATTTAAGAAAAGGGATTTGCTGCCACCTCTATCGGTGGTTGATTATCATCATGATTCAACGATGATATCTATAGTCGAGATGGAGTCTTTGATGTTGTCAATAAAAGATTAGATATAATTCGTGAAGAACTTGGAAATTAATAGCTCGAGGTGATTGGCAGTTAAGCTCGAAGAGTTGGTGATGTGGTGAGTTGACAGTTTTGGTTTCGAAGGTAAAGATGGTGTTGTTGTTGTTCGCTGTTGGGTTAGAAGAGAAAATAGAAGATACAGAGTCTGTAGTGATGGTGATGATGTAGTGTGGTCCAGAAACTGAGATGAAGGTAGTGATATTGCTCGAGTTGAAGGTAGTAGTCGAGGCTGTTCGAGTTGGCAAGATTTGAGAGAGAAGTCAGGAAATAAGAGAATTTTATTGGGATATAAAGACCTGAGTTTTTAACGGAGAACAGATAGGAATTGAGCGTGTGTGATATATTTTAGGAAAGAATAAGGTGAAGTGGCGGTTGTAAACTGTGTTGTTTCGAAAGTAAAGTGGTCGGTGCTAATACCTATCGAGAGTCCTAATCAGTTACAAATTTTAAAAGAAAGAGGCGGTGACTTCTCTATAATGGACCTTCACATATAACTTCATAAAGAAGAAAAGACTTCGAGGTAGAGAAACATATAACTTCGTAAAGAAAAAAAGACTTCGAGGTAGAGAAGGAGGAGGTTGTGGCCTAACGCGGAGAATCCAAGGGTTGTGCTGGAGTTTGGGATTATTTCTCCTATTTTTTTGGTTTGATTCATCTATTCTTCTTTAATATTTTTTATAATTTTTAGTAAAACTATGTGTAGCTATCTTTTTATATTGGTTAGGGATGTAACCTAAAATCACAAACATGTTATTTTGATTAATGCATTGATTCTTTATTCACTCTCGTATTTATCGCTCAAGTTTTACTATGCATAATAATTATTTGAATGTGTTCAAATAATATGATTGGTTGTTTTACATATTTAAATCATGAATTAAATATCTTAATAAATTTTCTATAGCTAATTAGGCGTCTTAGGTATTTTTATCAAGAGTTCTAATAATTAGTAGTAATTTGTGACTATTAGCGGCGCGAATCGTGAAGAAAATCACAAATAAAACTTGACCCAGGTTGAATATACTACAATTGTGTTTATAGTATCTATAAATAACCCGTCTCACAGGATTTAAAGCTTTCTTCATGTTGAATCTCTAAGCGATAAAACATTAGGTTATCTGGCAGAAAAGAATTCATATATTAGCGATTGCAATATTTGTTGATTTTTGGAGACGTAACGAAGTATTGACACCGATTGGGGATACTTTAGGGTTATTGGTAAGATGAGTTAGTGATGATAATATTGATGCTTAATTGAGTAACATGTGTAGTGATGGACGACGAACTCCTTAACCAACTTTTTCCTCTGATATTTTCTTAAACATTTTCAATTTAGTTTTCTTTAATTTCAATTATTTTTAAACAAAAAAATCCCCCAAATTTCCATAAGTTTTTAAATAAAATTAACAACCCATAGATCCCTGTAGATTAAATTTTTCTTATTTTTATACTCTTATTTATAATTGAGTGAAAAGAACTTAAAATAATTTTGCTTGGCTGACAACCGACCAGCTGCTGCCCCTGGTTATGGTGGCAAATTTATTCCAAGCATCAATAGTACTCCTCATCCTTGGGGTACTTATCCACATGCTCTTGTCAGGTGTTGTTTGCACAGAAGATAATACATGCCTTCATTTGTTGATTTTAAGACGTTCTAAGTTTCTCTGCCTGAATGGACTGGATGGGTTAAAGTTATGTTGAGAAATCCTCAGGTGAAGCTTGTTTTGGAAAATGCTAGGATATTCCATGTTTAGCATGTGGCTGAGACTCTGGAGTTAGCTTGGACTTCAAGTTTGATAGAATTTGACAAAAACAGGTGTACATTGTGGGCTTTACTATTCCGTCCGACCATGCTGAGATGTATACCAAAATATGGAAGAAGTTTGGCCAGTTATTCGTTGGTAATCCTGAAAATTACGGTACTATAGAGAGGAATGTGTATGTGATGCTGCCAACTGTGAATGAGATGATTTTTCTTCCCCGTAAAGAAATCTGTGAGATGGTTCTTCAAGACTGGAAGGATTCCTTGGAGGAGGCTGAAAGAGATGAGCTTAATGTCGACTGGCTTCATCGTCACTTAAAAGTTAATGAAAAGTATTTACAGGAGAAAGGTGTATCTTATAGCTTAGAGATGGTTGCCAAAGCTAAATGTGAAGTTGATAGGCTTTCTCGGGAGTTGAAGCTTGCGACTGAGGCGCTTGAGAAAATGGAGAAAGCATACGCTGAAGGAGCTAAGCCAGTTTTCAAGGAATTTTTCTAGGTTTTCCTAAGTTTTCGTAGGTTTTCCTAAGTTTTTTTGTGGTTTTATTTTAGGATTTTTGAGTACATAGAGATTTATGAGTAATTTGCAAGGATTTTTTTTCCTTGAAAAGAAACAATACTTTGCTTGATTGAATGAATTGAAATCCTGTGTATGAATGCAAGATATTGCAAATATTTTGGAGGAATTATAAATATTGCATAAAACAGGGAAATAAAACAAGATGGTCGTAGAACGCTTTAAGCGTTGTGAGCTGTCAGCCACTTGCCATGTATGACCACCCCTTATGGATTGTCAGTATTGAAAAGCTTGTGGTAACTGCCGATCAAGGTTTCAGTGATGAGATATGACTCTTCTTCAAGAGGTTGTTATCTTCTTCACCATATTTTCGACATGAAAGG
The DNA here is from genome assembly GCA_023531435.1 of Papaver californicum. Taxonomy (NCBI): domain Eukaryota; kingdom Viridiplantae; phylum Streptophyta; class Magnoliopsida; order Ranunculales; family Papaveraceae; genus Papaver; species Papaver californicum. The sequence continues at coordinate 5,512,310 of JAJJMC010019063.1, forward strand.
CATTGGGTTTAGGCCCCTTATCTTCATGACATGTCTTTTGAATACCCAGGTTACTAATTTTCTTATCTCCAGTAGAGACAATCCATACCCATATGATAAAATTTTAAAAAGGATCAGCTTCTCATTCACATCGCGAGTCAGAGTAGAGTTGATATCCGGGGTCAAGTCCCCAAACTTTGATGGGACGTGGGATTGCTGGTTGCAAAGGAGTTTGTTGGATGTGACTTACTTATGTGCAAAACCTTCGAATATATGACGCCACGTCCTCTTCTGGTAACTGCCTCACATTCAGATTCATTATGCAGCGAAACTCATCTAATAGGGAATATTCGGGATTTTCCGGTTTGTTTGAGAGTCTTGGAGGTGTTGGCGCCGATAAAGGAGATACACTTGCTTCCATCTTGTTGCTATGGACCCACGGGCATCCCAGAATCATGTCATAGCTTGGATCCTCTTTGACAATGTGAAACTTGGCATGTGTTCGGGTATCACCTTTTTTTACCTCAAGAGTGATGTAGTCGTAAGCGCTCCTGAACTTCCCCTCAGAATTCTTGATTACAGTCCGCGAGTGTGTAGCTTCATGCCTGGAAATTCTCGCAGCTCTCAGAGTTTTGATAATGATGATATTGACATCGGTGCCTGCATCAGTTAGTGTTTGCTCGAACTCGGTATCCTTGAGCAAAGCAGTAGTGAGAAGTCCCCATCTAGGATTATCATTGTGTCGGATGACCACGTCTAAAGCAGACTTGGGATATGCAGTATCACTTTCGGGGAAGAGTAGACGCTTACTCAACACAACACGATTGAGGGCATTAAAAATATATCGTTGCGCCTTTGACAAGTAAAGAAGTTCACATATGCGCTTCATCATGGATTGAACAGTTTTGTTGACTGAGTCCCCAGAGAGAGTGAAGCTCCTGACTGGGAGGGGATATTTGTGGACGCCTTCATTCCGCATGCATAGCTCTCCTGAGTCGATATTTTCTCTGAAGATACGCCTTAAAACATTGCATTTGCTGGTGGGATGGTTAACAAATCTATGGAAGTGACAATATTTTGTATTTGAGATGTCTTCTTTGGTGGGTGGATGTCGCACAGATGGTAACTTGATATCCCCATTTTGTACCCATAATTCTAGCAGTTCGAGGACCTCCTCCATGGGAAAGGGAAGATCTCGGATTGTCAGATCCATCTTGGTTTGTCGTGACTGACACGGAGTCTCAGCTGACCCTTATCCTTGAGTTGGTGTTGGTGTTGACGCGGCGCGCTTAGTCTTCGGTGTTGATTGAGATGCTGCCTTTCCTTTGCCTCATTCCTCAGTAATAACACCTATGGAATATTGGGTAGAATGTTGTTTATTCACCAGACGTCTACTTCCACGGTCTCCATGGTTTTCTTTTCTGGCGGGCCTCGTTCTCTTCAACAAGGCTTTTGGCGGCCTCATGTAGCTCAAAGAAGGTTTGGAATCGAAAATTTTCTAATAAAGCACGATAAACAGGAATCATACCATTAATGCAAAGCTCCACCAATTGTTTCTCAGTTACGCTCTGGTCATGGAAGTCGAGAGCTTGTGTTCTGAACCTCTTTACGTATTAGTTGGGGTGCTGGTTGTTCCTCTAGAACATTCTTCCCAGTTCCGAAAGAGTGGTTTCCTAAGAGATAAAGAAATACTTTTTGTAAAAGGCATTGACCATCTGAGACCAACTAAAGATGTTGTTGGGGGCGAGATTATTGTACCAGGTGTAAGCTCTCCCCGTAAGAGATTTAGAGAATCCCCTGAGTCGCAGCGCTTGGTTATATTCATGCACTCATAATGATTCCAAGAATCGAGAAACATGTTCTCGAGCATTCCCGGTGTCATCATACAATGAGAATGAAGGAGAACAATATCCGTTTGGCAGTGCAATCCTCTGAATTTCAGTTGGGTAAGGAGGTTGATGTTGATGGAATGAAGATGAATCTTCCTTTCCACGGTTTCGCAAGAGCCTTTCTAGGTCTTCACGAGTGACAAAGTTTTGTTGTTGTTGACTTCTCTCTGGTATGCGATTAGTGATAATATGTACCTCGTCATTTTCCTGAGTGTTATCTCTCGATGTGCTGGCTCCACCGGCATTTTTGGATCCTTCTCCATTTGAAGATGACGCTGCTCCGGCGATAACTGCTCTGCCAAAGTCTTAAGAAAAGTAAGAACTTCTTTCTGGTTAGTGTCCATGGATAGTTGAGTTTCAGCCAAGGTATCCTTCTGTTTCATCAAATCATCCATGGTAGGTGATGCCTGCTCTTTGTTTTTGGCACCTTCAGTGTTATGGAGAGAAGTGTTGGTATTTCCAGCGGTGGTGTTTTGAGTAATGATCTTTGGAGTTCCACCAATGGTTTTGTCGAGGTTAGTAGTGGTTTTTGAACCTAAATTGAGATTAGTTGATGAACCCGACCTAAGATCCACCATTTTTGAGTAAATGAAGAAATGATTTTCAGACAGTTGCAGAATTGGATTCGTGACCGAGATATTGATCTCCCACTATGGTCGCCAATTGTTTGTACCTAAAAATTGATTCTGGGAAAAACAATGTATTGTAGAAGTATTTTTTTTAGATTCAGAAATCAAAATCGTACAAGAAAAGTCTAAACAACGATAGTAGCCGTTCCACCCTGCTTCGTTCATAAGGAGAGGAAATAGGTTGATCTTAGGGGAGGGAAACAAAGAAAGTTCAAAGAATTTGTGTGTTGAATTGTGTGTAGAGATGTAGAACTATTGAGAAAGTCCCAGATCTTGAGAGAATGCTAAGCTTATTGTTTTTCTGAAATGGGTTAAATAGCATATTTATAATAGTTGAGAATACACACGTTTCCTTGAAAAGTAATGGAGATAGTGAAGAGATGGAGAAGTGTAAGTCGTGGGGATAATGGCATAACCTCCTTGGAATCTTCGGGAAACCATTACTCCATTAACTGCTTCAACCTTACCACTACTTTGTAACTTCCTTATAATGGGGTGTTACCACGCCCATGTTGCTGTAACCACCAGACCTAAAGCCCATGTTTTATCCCCCATGTAATTGTTTTGATTTCTCGTAGAATTAGTGGAGTCATGGACTCAAAACAAGTGAATTTTTTGTAAGATAATGTTATTGATGAGCTTGTGTCAACACAATATGCTAATAGCCTAGTATTGGCGCTAATAGTAAGGGGACATGGATGACACGAGTGAAGAAATGGGCAAAGGCTAGCACCATGGTAAGTGACAAGGTTTGACGCTAATGCTGCTGGTGCTAGCGCTGTGGTAAGCGTCAAGACTTGACGCTAATGCTGTTGGTGCTAGCGCTAGCACTGCTGGGGCCTGTTTGGCACGTGCTTTATTGGCTTCTTGGCTTTTGTTTTTTAGCCTTTTGGAACATGTGCGTACTACTCATTAGTGTTAGGAATGTGGCTAGAGTTCGCTAAGGATGGCACCTGCTAGTGTCATGGTTATTTTTGTATGCACCACTAGCTTTAGCATTCATTAATGTCGTGGCCATAACTATGTCCTATTTAGAGTTTCTCAATTGTATGAGATTTAATGTTAGCTTTTATGCGTAACTTTTATGCAGTGCATATAGAACATTTTCAAGAGATTCAGCTGTGGAAGTTTACAACTTGAGACAATGCTTGATGTGACTCTGGAATTAGATGGTATGCATCTAATTAACGTTTTTATTCAGATAAGATATAGCTTATATTCTGAATGTTCGCAATTATGTATAATCAATAAATTTTGTTTTATACAAATAGTTTGCATAGATGCACATGAAATAACCAGGATTTAGTTGAGTAAGGCTCTGAAATTTCTATGACGCATATATATGCAAAAGAGATGCAAGACTAATTTTGCCAGGAGCTGAGTATGCATTCTCAACCCTCTTGCAGAATGTAAGATAGCAATATGTATTTATAATTTTGATATCGGTTCAGGAATTTTATACGTATTTATTTCATGCTTCCGCATCTAGGCGAAAATCAATACTATAATTTTCTCCCTTGTCCAAAACTCACAATCAACAAGAACTTTGTGATTGCGTATGACAGGGTCGCGGTTTTTTGTTTCTGTGAGAGGTTTTACTCTGAAGTAGATTGCTTCCAATTCCTTTTTGGCGAGATGACTATAAATCCTGACGATGCAGAGCAGATTTTAGGGATTCAGGTCGAAGGAAAATCCACTGGAGACAAATTCAAGTTCAAACTTCTTTGGAGTGAAATTTATGAATTGGCCAATTCCTCATTTGGATGGGATGGAGACATGACGAAGTCCAAGTTTTCCAAGGGGGGAAGTTACCTGAAGAGAGAGTTTAATCTGTTGGAATTGAGGCACTCATATGGAAATATGAATAAGTTTTTAAGGGCAATGTTATGATCTATAATATTTATTTTGCTTCAAATGTTATGCTTTGAAATGTGTATTCATTTTCTTTTCAATGAAATTCTTATGAAAGATGTATTCCTTTTCAATGAAATTGTTTTACAAAAGCAAAATATAAAAAAAATTCTCAAATGGAGTTGTCAAGGTTATGAATATGGACAATGACGACTAAAAATTTAACTTGGTTAGGGTCGTTATGGGGTAAGAATCGATGCGACCCTAACACACTTTTTATACTGAAAGTTTTTGTTCAAGAACTGTCATGGTATAGACACAATATAGTGACGATTCTTAATGAACAAAGTTGCAGGTAAGGGTCGTCACTGTCATATGTTGGACCATGACGATTTTTCGTACAATGATAAAGTTACAGGTTAGTGTTGTCATTGTTGGATGTTATGACCATGACGACCTATGAAGAGTCGTCATGGTCGTAACCTCACGACCATGCCGACACTTACGCTGTGTCTTTGCTTTTCCACTATGAGTCGACGATTTTAACAAAAATTTCGATCACTCGTAAGCTGTTGGTAGTTTACCTGAGTGTTTTGAGTTCTGGGTTCTTCATTATGAGCTTTGGTTTGTTCATTTTGACCTTGAGGTTCTTCATTTTCACCCTCATTTTTCGACTTCATATACTAATCGATCAACGTTCTATATCCAATCTAACTCAGAATCTAAGTTAAGATCAACACAATCATATTTGGTAGTTGAAGCTTCTCCAACATCAATGTTTCCACTAGAATCACTCATTTCTTAAAACACTAGATTTTCACTTTTTTCCCCTCCAAAACCTCCAAAAGCCCCTCTTCCTCCCTACTCATAAAAGAACCTCTAATTTAAATCCTAATCATAATCTATCTAACTAATCTAATCTAATCTAACTAATTAACTAAATTAATCATATATTATGACTAATCATAAGGGGTAATTTAGCCATTTGTAAAATATATGGCTAAGGGGTAGGAGTTATTACTATTGGATGATCTTATTTTGTCTTTTCCTACAGCCCCTATTAATTTTCTGAGCCCCCAATTAAACTAGTAAAACCTCTATAAATTAATACTCGATAAATTAATAACCTCGATAAAATTAATAATTTGTCCAGTCCCAACTTGGGACCAGTATAAAATTGGACCCCAATCGATAAAATAATAAGATAATAACTTTTTTGAAATCCCAGTGCATATATATTGGTCCCAATGAAACTATAAATTAATAATTACTAAAAGATTCCAAATTCTCAGATTGTCTAGTAAAAATTGAATCTATAGTCATTTGTTTTTTGTTGAACTTCAAATCTATATTGAGTTCATCTTTAAATCTCCTCATTGCACTTAAGAGTTGGGGCATTGTCTTCTCGTATTGCAACAAAAAGTTGTGAAGAGTTGTTGCCGCTTGCAATGCTTCTTCCCGAGTGACCGGTTCCAAAGCTATTGAATCATCCTCAACTTCGTCATCGACCGGATTTTGAATGGTATCCGCCACAATTTCTTCAATGCTTTGAACCTCGTAACATTCATTATTTTCACCAGGATAATCTAGCAAGAGATTCACATCCATTTTGTGCCGATAATGCATACCTGTAATCAAGTTCTCAAGCTCACGAATGTCTTCCCCAGAATTTACATCGTTTAAATCACTTGAGCCGGTTGGATTCGCCGAACGAATTTTACAGTGTCGAAAGCAATTTGCTATGGCCTCTTGTTGCACATTTCTCCAAGCTGAGACGGCCAAATTGATAGCATCTAAAACATTAATCTTTTCCGGAGAAGAAATGTCCAACTCATAACCTTCCAAAATCTTACGGTAAAACCTTTTACGGTAGTACATTTTAAAGGCTCTAATTACCCCAGCATCACATGGTTGAATTTTTGAAGTCATGTTTGGCGGTAGAAAAAACAACTCAATGTTTTGCAACCCTTGGATATTATTTGAATGGGCTGGACAATTATCCACTACCAAGAGAATTTTTCGACCGTGCATTTTTTCATCCAGCCAACGAACATATTCTTCGAAAAGCAACCCAGTCATCCATGCTCTTTTGTTGGCACGGTGTTCACAATCTAGGCTATTCATGTTGATATTCTTAAAACAACGTGGCTTTGCATACTTACCAATGATCCATAGAGGAATTTTTTTCGAGCCATCCTCATTGCAACAAATAACAATTGTAAGTCTTTCCTTGTCCTGTTTCCTACCTTCAAGTTGTTTTGTTGCAAGTGAATGGTCAGCTTGTAACCTGTAAAACAAACCAGTTTCATCCATATTAAAAACATCTTTCATAGGAAATTGATCAATTTTTTCCCTTATAGACTCCAATTTCTTCTCCATGTCATGTGTGTCGACTGAGCCACTTTCTCCGAAACGGCGATATGATTTGATACCATGCCTTAACTTAAATTTCTCAATCCATCCTTGTGAAAGTTTATGCTCTGAAGAATCCTGTGGATACAAAAGCTTCAGCGCCTCAACCGCCTTCTCTATGATTAGCTCTCCTGTTATATTCACACGCTCTTGATGTTGGAGAAACCATTCATAAACAACTTTCTCCATGTTTGGGTACATGGCTGGTTTGTGACACTTGGAAGATCCACCTTTGTCAAAGTCAGCTGATAGGAACTCTGATGATCGCTTGAGAGTGTTTGATATTGTTCCTTGACTAACTTTCAAATTGAAAGTTTTGTCAACCCACTGCACCAAATCTTGTTGAGTGCATTCTTGGTGATCTCTCTTGTACTCGCATAACAATTTTCGTTGTTGATCGGTCATTGTTGATTTTTGAACACCTTTTAGTTTAGAAGCCATAGTTGATGTGATTTTAAAAAATTTCAATGGACATTTTATAGTGATCAATTTCTAACCATGTTTAATGTACTGCGTTGGTACCATGGACCAACTTTTTGGTACCATGAACTAACTTTTTACTTATTCAAAAACAATGAACTTGACAATTCAATTAATTTGTGAATATACATTCACAAAATGTGCCTTGGAACTTGTTTTTGTAATTTATTTTTCATCTCTAACTAATATACAGTACATTGTAACTAGTACAATGGACTTGGAAATTTAAAGGTAATACGTAAAACCTCTTTAAATTAATAAATTATTAATTTATCGATATAATAATATCTCGTTAAATTAATAAAATATCCCGGTCCAACATTATTAATTTATAGAGGTTTTACTGTATTTTGCTTATACCCATTTTTCTTTTGTTATGTTTCAAATAGAAAAGAAAATGTCAGGATAATTAGTCTGTTGAGACGGTTGTTTCCTCCTCTTCTGCCCCCATTTCAAAGCCTCTATGGCTGCCAGCACTTCCCCCCTCTTCACTTGTTTGTGTTCTGGAGCCCTTAGATCCTGACTTCCCTACAAAAGTTGGCGAAGACTAAGTACTTGTCTCGCAAATTGCAATAGAGGATTGTCATATTCTCCATATTTATATTAGGGAAACCTTTTGTGGTTTTGGCCCTGGAGGTTCTCTATAGCAATACATCAGGATCCTGTTAAATTGTTACATAAAATTTGTTCAGCAAGTTCTAAAACGAGAATTGCTAAGCTTCTGTCTTCCATTGTGAGTTGTTCCATCAGTTGAACATCCTTTCTTTCGGAAACTAATGAACTTGAACTTGAACTTTGTTCTATAAGTAAGTACTTATAGAAGATAAAAGAATCATTGAATACTTGTATCCATAAAGTGTGCATCGGATCAAACCCATATCCCAGTCTACTGTTTACTAGTGAAAATACAATTCTTCGGTTCGAAAAAGTACTCAACAGAAAACGCCACATGATGATTCATTATCTCATAATTACAAGCAATGCAGCAAAAATAATATGGAGCAATACTGAAAATATATTCCTTTCCTTACCCGCAAAAAATTGTGGAACCTAACTGAAACATGAAAAGAAGATGAAAAAGAAAGTAAAAATTGGAAAGCTTCAATCAAGTACCTGAATATACATACAATGGGGTGGAGCCAAAGCTCTAAAACCTAATACAACAACAGAGGACACCAACACAAATTACAAGGGAGCCCAATTTTTTTTCTTTAAACTAAACAAATGATTTTCAGTTCATAAATCTGCTCCCTCATCATGTATACATATATTTTCCTTCTTTTACTAGATATATATCTATATATTTAATTCTACAGAATGGCCTGCTCATCTGAAGGTGGGGAGTTGATTCCAGCTTTTATAATTCTCTCTACTCTCAATACAAAAGAAAAAACATGAAACAAATGAACAACTCAACACCCCTCCCTCCTAAACACAAATAGAATATCAAAGGGGAATTATGTTGTAATAATACAGGCAGCAGCAGCTCACGCACTGAAATCACACTGCTGCAGTTTTTCATTCCCTCCCTGTAGATGAAGCATGTCTCTGTGCTCCAGGAGGGGCTGTTGGCATTGGAAAGTTAAAGTTACATTGATTGCCGCCAAACTGAGGAGCTTCGACATAAGGGCTCTGCAGGTTCAAATTGACAAGATTTTTAGAAGAAAAGTTTGGTAAAACACAAACAGTAAGTTTCTCTTTCATCTATTCGATTTTCTTTACCAGTAAAGCCTAGGTCGTTATAAAGAAGCAAAGGCTCAGCTAAGATAGGTAATGACTTCAATTTAACTTGCTGGAGATTTTTGTTAAGTCAAAAAAAGTTGGAACAGTTTTTCTAATCATTTTGGCCCACAACTCTTGAACACATACCTAAGTCAGGAAATATGCCTCATTGTTCATTTGATCAAGAAACGCCCATCAAACCTTTTGGTGTTCTTTGAGAAAAAGGTTGATCTTGTGCTTGAATGAACTTATAAAGATGGTTGTGTAGAAAATTCACAGGCACCTGGTAAATAAGAGAAAAGTACCTGAGGGGCAACATGAGCATAAGACTCGGGAGGTGGAGATTTTGGAGATGTGTCTGGTGAGCTAGAACCATTGCACTGATCAGCTCCATTCAGCTTATGAACTGGTACGTTTGCACTGTCACCTTCCGTCCCGTTTGACTTACTTCTCTGAATTTATATCAAATTCCAATAAACTGTCAAAACAGATATTTTTTAGAGATAATGCAAATTAAAAGAAATTCACCACCAACAATACCTGAAAGATTTTCCCAAGAGTCTTCAACCCCTTTGCACGAGCACGGAGTTCCTCTTTCTTCACAGTATTTTCTTGAAGAACCTGCAATGAAATATAATGACAAAGCGGATACATCAAAAATCAGCTCGACTGTTCACAGCTGCCAAAAGAAAAGGCCTTTAAAAAGAAACGAACCATTTGACAGACACGGGAGAGAGTAGCTTCAATATCAGCAACATTCAGTTTCCAAAGAGAATCAATCATCAACTTTTTGTGGGACTGCATGTATTCTTCAAGCTCTTCTTCGGTGTAGTTTCCCTCAGTACTGAGCTGTTTCTTCATGTCCTCTTGAAGCTGGATCAAAGCAATTGCACCTGTCACAGTGCCAAAAAAAAGTGATGACCTCACAAGATAAAAGAGACTTGAACAGCTAATTCTCATTACTAATGAAAGATCTGCTGACCTGTAGCAGCGGTTACTTGAGATTTAATGAAGTGGCCTTTGTTTCTGAACCACTCAGCAATAAATGGCACCCCCAAGTATATTGCTTTCTTCCCAAGTTCTTTAGCTGCTTGTCTTGCATATATGTAACCAATTGTATTCAACATATCCACACCATAAGCTGAAAAGTATATAGCACGATAAAAAAAAATGAGAACATATAATTGAACGAGAGACTAGAGAGAGCCTCGCTTACTTTAATTGTCTTAGTCAAGCAGTTAAATTGTAACAGATTTGAAAAACAAATCAAAAGCACTCTCTGTTCATATCCTAGCTACGACAAAACAGAAAATATCCGTTCTAGTTATTGACAAAGAAATAAATGCACAAAAACCAAAAGGCGTTGACTTCAGACAAACCAACACTCAATTGCTTTATGTTGCTCTTGGTAAGCGCACCGAGAGCCTTGTATCCCACTTGATAGAATGAAATAGTAAATAATGTTCTACCATACTTTTTTTTTTGGATATAAAATATTCTGCCGGACTTGGTAATATCACTTTCTTGCTTTTTTTCAACAATAAAAAGAGCGGGTAAAGAGAACCCCAAGATTCCTTCAGCCTAGCACTATAATCACTGAAAGTTTGTAAAATAAGTAACATGTGTAAACTTCTTAGACTCTCCTACTTGTCAAAGACCAAGGTGAAAAGATTTGAAGTCCAGACAGCAGGAGGCAGTAAAGTGAATAAAGCATTACCAGCATTGGAGAGCCTTGTGACCTCCCCTTCTGCATGACTAATGAAACTATCTTTGTTTCCTTGAACATACTGGTTCAGCCGATCTTTCAGTGCTTCTGCAAGTTTTTCTTCTCTTTCCTTTTGAACAATCTGTGGTGAAAAGAACATGTCAGAAGAACCAAAGGAAACACATGCATTTCAGGTGACAACAAATCATAGGCAAGGAATGAGGTAAACTGAACATAGATTATTTAAACATCTTGCATATAATTGTGAAATGCTAACAAAGACTTCATGACTGTTCAGAATAACTGAGATCAAGCAAAAGCTGGAAACGATACTACAGCCTATACAGGGCCTGAAACGCTCATCTACATATTTATATTTGAAAAGGAACTAATTAGAGATCTTACCCTCATTTTTTCTTGCACCTTTTTAGCGTCAAACTGTTCCCCTTCTGTGAAAATGTCAAGGGAGGCCATGGATGCCATTGCAAGCTGGCCTATGTATTCCTCGAAAAGTTCACTCCCAAAAAGCATTGCAAAAATTGCTGCTGGATCAATGATTGCTTCCCTGAAAGATTCATTAATCAGAAGAAGAAACTGATTAGGAAAACAATACAATTTTTTTTCATCGTTTTCTTAGAACTACGAGACTTCTCGTTTTTTGTGGGCTACAGATGTCTGCGTGTATATATATCATAAGATTCATAACATGATCATATAACAATATATTATCCCAATTATGCAGATAACAATTGCAAAATGAAGATAGATAAGGAGAAGAAACTTACGTTGAAATTCCTGATTTCCCATAAGAATCATAAGCCTGGCGCTGTGTTGGATCACTAAGTACTTGGTACGCCTCTCCCAAAACCTGAAAATCATAGTTAAGTAGCTGATGATATGCAAATAAACAAAATACCAAATAATCTGGCTGGAAAATTAAATCTATTAGCAGTAGGTGACAAAATAAATAAATCATCAGGACACTTTTGACAAAACATTGTTGTAGTTTTTTCACACTGCAGAAACTTTCAAGACTGCAAGAAGGTTTTTCCCAATGTACTCCACATTACTGGTAAGAAGCTAAGAGAAAAAATTTATATCATAAAATGATACAAGAAACTTTAAGCTTTAGCTTATAACTAAAATGAACAAGATACAACTTGTCAAATTTGACACTATTGAAGAATCTAAAAGGTGGATGGAGGTGGGATAAGATATGACACAGGTAGTTGTGTCGATGTCCAACACTGGTATAAGTACCAAACAGGATGACCTGGAAAGTGGCCAAACACATACATGGACGAAAATGTGCATGTGGTACCAGCAGGATGCTAATTATGTTCAACCACTATTATGTCCATGTACAATACAATGTTTTTACACAGCTTCAACCATTATAATGTGCAAGTACCAGCAAAAGCAAGTATACACACAAAGAGCCCGAGTGTGGGAGTGTTAATACAGCAAATGTCTAGAAAGTATAGCATCCTCATTATTGAGGATAACAAATTTGTCAGGCTACCCAAATGATTAAAATTATTAAAACAAAGTGGCATGATAAAACAAGTAAATTCCTTTGTTTAATTGGCACTGAACACAGAAGTGCACAAAATCAAGATAGCAACACGGAATACTAAGCTAAAGACATGACAAAAAATGATTTTTCACCATATTATTGCACAAAAAATAATAGGATGTTATCACATTATAGGAGACTGCAAGTTACCTGAAAATTTTGAGCAGCTAGAGGGTCATTAGGATTTTTATCTGGATGGACCTGCCGAGCCTACAACCAACAAACAGAAGAAATGCTAAGATGCCAGTCAGCACATCAATAAATCTTCCAGAGGGAACCTGTGCCAATTTAAGAGGTGCGATGACTAATAATTACCGAGGATTGGGGGATTAATAACCCATAAATGGACAATATTCAGCAAATTGATAAACTTGCCAGTGTGATTTTGCAAGAAAATATCCCCAAGGGTTCAAAAAGCATGAAATTATAATCAACAATGAACTCAGGAACAGGTTAAGAAGGTTTGTCCACGATGACATGAATCCTCTTCTCAATACCAATGGCACCTCTAGATACAAATGAACAGTGGTGAACATCTAACTTTGCACACAAGATAAGAGTATAGAATTATGGAGCTTAGTAACAATAACAAGGATCACATAGCAGCATTACTATTAAACAGAAACAACTAGCTTAGATTTGGGATAGAATTTCCCATACTTAATGCCTAGTTATCCGCACTTTGTAGGCAACAACATGCCCCAACTTATGAAGAGGTTTAAAGAAAAACTATCATTCACCGAAACACTATCACTGTACAAAATGTCTACTGCTTTTGATCTTTACCTATTTAATAGGACATCACCGGCCATCTCCTGGAACCTACTTTTACATAGTGAACAAGCTATTGAGGGAAAAACAAATATAGATTTTTTAATGTAATTTGGGACATTAAGAGGTTATCTTTTATGAATAGTTTGAATACAATTCGGTGCCTCTTAGCCATTAATCATTTTCTACTGTTACTCTTCATATTCCTCCTTGGACAACAAATAGCGTTTCCCAATATAGTCGACAGTTGTAAGGATAAATCAAAAAAACTTTTCGCCCCAATTCATGGCAGTGGAAAACATAATCACTAATTCATCCCTGTTGGCGACAGGAACAGAAAGAAGGCGATGGCGCCAAATAGAATTCCTCTCTTAAAATTAAACCAAGTACAAGGTATTTTTTGTTAGCAGAAGGTTTCTAACAGTCCTCATCATACGAGAATAATATAAAGGAGAGGATAAAGAAACTCAGCACACGGTTCATTCAAGCAATCTATCAGGTGAAAAGGTACTGCATGTGATAACTAACACTCGTAATCAAAAACAATGTCCAAAGCAGGTCTTTTCGGACTAATATCCAATTTACATCACTAAGTTAAAAACAAAAAGAGCAACTGGAATAGTTAAATATTGTAGAGGTAAAATGAAAATTCGGGCTGTAGACTTGAAGCACGCCACTGAAAAATTAAAATGAAAGAAATAGGCATGAACTACACCATTCAAGTGTCCTTATCCGATCCCAAAAGGTAAGTTTTCATTCAAATTATTCGAAAAGCTAGTCTTACTTAAGTGGTTTCCAACTATGATGAATTTGTGATCGGCGCGATTCCTATTAATTAAGCGGGTACACCTCTGGGATAGTAAAATATGTCACAATCCAGAGAGAGTCAGCAACTAGGAAGCATCATAAAGACTTGACTTAGACAAAGGAAACAAGAAAGAAATTGGGTGTGTTTTGAATGAAGAAACCAATACACATTTAAGTATAAATGACCCCCACCTAAATGACCAAAACACCATAACCCTAAATATCTATTCTTTCTTAATTCAATGAAAGAGAAATAAACCTTCTCTAACTGCCCTCGAAAATAAGACTCATTCAATTTCTCATTCAAAATTACAACCAAACGGTTACCATTAAGGTAACAGAACAGAACCACTGAAAAATACATCATCAAAATCAAATAAAAAACACTGTTACTCCTAATTTATCAATAGTTTCTCTTAACTAATTGATCGATTAGACATGAAATTAAGTGGGAAAGAAAGAAAGAAAGAAAAATAATTAAAAGGTGTAGCATAATATGAATAATACCTTGACGTAATAAGCTTTTTTAATTTCAGCCTCAGTAGCTGTAGGCTTAATCCCCAAAACATCATAGTATTCGGTTTCCTTCACCATCTGAGAGATTTCCGATCCAAAACCTTGGTGTGTGCGTGTTTGTGTCTCTCTGCTTAGATTATCAAACAGATCGTTTCGATTACTATAAACAACCAAATCAGGATTTTCTCTTCTTCTTCTTCTTTACAGAGATTCTTGAAAAGCAAATAAAAGATGTTTCAGCTTTTTTGTTCCTATGCTTTAGGAAGGATGATTCTACATAGAGAGAGAGGGGGGGGAGAAATGAAAGAAGGTGAAAAGGGGTCGATATTAGATGCCTCGTGTGATTTATACTACGCGCTTAATCCTCTAAAAGATTCTAAGAACATAACAGAACTGGTTGATGTCGGACGATGGGAAGTTGACACGTTTAGATGAGGTTGGGTTTTTATCTGCGTGGTGTGGGCCATGCTTAATGGTTTGATGATATGATGCTGCGTAGACTGTAGAGCATGACTGTAGTGTAGGGTATCACTATCAAGAGCTTGCCTGGTTAGTTTCTTTCGCTAGCGTTAGATTCCTCTCCGCGTATAACCTTTTCTAGCATAGCGAGAATCGACTGGCGCTACTTTGAATAAAAATAACATTAAAAAAAATTATGATATAAAGTTTATAAAAAATTGTACTGTATAATAAAATTTGTCGACTAGCAATTAGATTATGATGTTTTGAAAGATTGATTATTATTTATTTCCAATAAAAATCTAATTGTACGTTAACTGTAACTGGGATTGAAAACTAAGGTGCGATTAGGTATAAAGAGTAGTACTCATACTAAACTAATTATTAAAGTATGTTTCCAATATTTGCTAGAAATGTCATGAGTAATTAAAAAAAAATATTGTGAGTAATTAAAAATTAATATGTTATATAACTTGGAACGAAGGATACAAAGAAGAATTTAATAATTATCATTAAATTTTTACATTCATTATTATTTAAGTTTTATTTTAATTTTTTGATAAAGAAAAAATTTATTAAATCATTAAAAAATAATAAAGTTTTCATAGTTTCTAAATTATTTTTAATACTCCTAGCTAACTCAGAGGTGTTTAGCCACCAACTATTTGGTTATTATCTCTATAAACAAAAAAAGATTAATAAATAAAAAAGATACTAAGGTGCTTAATTTCTTTGATAAAATTTCATATTCTCCCACTAAACAGATAGAACGTCTTCATTTATCGACTCGATGACTAGCTTTGCATTAACTTCTTCTTCATGAATTCTTTGTAGATTCTTTCCTTTAGCCCAAGTTACAGCTTCACGTATAACCATGCATCTTCCTGTCTTGGACTTAGTAATCCTTCTGTATAGATGCCTTTGATATTTATGGTTGACCTGAACAATAATGAGAGATCAAACTAGTACTAAGTTGGTTGATATCCAGATCAAAATAAACGTCAATATTAAATTTGGTAATGCCTAATTCAGGTGCGTGCCAAGAGATACAATGTTAGAGTTATTAGTAACAAAAGCAGTATAAGAATCCTCAAAATAGGGCAGACTTAAATTCCGAGAAAGCTAATAGTTAATTCTATAACTAGAATTATAGGTTTTAGATCCTTCCCTTGAAAGAAAGATGTGAGTATCCAAGAACCCGTCATTGATGATGTTATCCATTTGTTAGACAAATCTTCATCATCAACTCCTGTATTGGAAAATCAAGTAATAATCCAATCAACAACAAAATTACAGTTCTAGTGAACTGCATCAATATCAATGTTTATGTATCTCCATACTTCCCTAGAGTGTTTGCATTCAAGGAGAATATGATCAAGAGTTTCCTCATGACTCCCACATAAGTTACAAGTTGTATCCATTGAAGTATTGAATAAAGACAACCCGTTTCTAGTTGGAATTATACCTTTTGAGGCATTTCCACACAAAAATTTTAATTACGTGAACAACATTACATCTCCAGAGAGCATTCCATACCTTAATAGGTATAACACCACTTTGGTATAATATCAACATTACATGAGAGTTTGTTATAAGTGCTCTTTACACTGAATTTACCATCTTTAGCTGGCTTCCAGGCTATTACACCCTCCATAGTTATGTCCACATGTATCTCCTGAATTATGAAAGCAGTATTATTATCAAAAATTTGATTTAATAAGCAAGCATTCCAACTGTTTGTGCTAAGCAATAAAAGTTCAGACAAAAAATTAAAGACCTAGGAGTTATTGTCTCTAGGAATTGGTGGACAAAGCATTCCAGTATTCCATCTGTCGTACCAAATTTTGGTTCGTTTACCATTGTTTACTTCTATGATGAAAATTTTCTTAACAATCTCAATTTCATTCTCTATAAATTTCCATACCTAAGAAGATGTTTTGTTAGCAGAATCCATGTGAAGTAGTTTGTCATCCTTAAAGTATTTAGCTCTAAGTACTTTAACCCACACCTGACTTGAGTTATTGCAAACTCTCCAAGCTAACTTAGTAATTAGCAAAGATAAGTTTAACTTTTCTAAGTTTTTGCTCTTAACAGTTATGCTAAGCTAAAAGATTGGCATCTTTGTTAGAGTTATGACCCCACCGAAAGCTTCTCTGAAGAGAAGTTAATTAATTTCCTAATTAACCTTTTAGATAACTTATAAGTTCCCTTTTGGTATTGTGGGACAGAATCGAGAACATACTTCACCATAATAGTTTTTCTTGCTTGAGTGAGTGACTTGGAAGTCCAACTTGATAATTTGGGTTCAAAGTTTTCTTTTATAGATCCAAAAGCCTCATGTTTAAAGTGAATCAAAAGGAAAAGAGATCCCAAATATTTCAGCTTAGAGCTCATAGTCTTCACGTTAAGAATTTGAGTCAGAGTAACAGTTAGATATCCGTTGGTATACTTGCTGAAATGCACAAAAGATTTTTTAAAATTTATACCTTGGCCTTACTATAAACTGAACTCTTCTAAAAGTTGAAGTAGACTACTAACAGAAGACATGTTAGTTAGTGTGAAATTTACAGATTGAAGTTACAAATGCTTTTTTAGATTATCATGTAGAGAAAGATTGATTTTAACTTATTTTCAATAAAAAAGAAATTATGTGTTAACTGGAATCAGGATTAAGGATTAATTCACACTCATGTATAATGAGCAGTACTCATACTAAACTAATTATTAAAATGAATTAAAATAATAAAACTTGGTATAAAAAACCAAGGTGAACAAACTTCCCATACAAAAAAACCTCCCATATTATGTTTTATAAACAAAAACCATTTTAATTAAAAATGAAACTAAAACCCTATTTTCTTTAATATGGATTAAATTTAGTTTTTAGTTATTTTTAATATACCCGAGATGCCCTTCCCTATATAACCTAGGTATGTTAATTTTCTAACGTTTTTCTTCTTTTTTTTTTTTTTTTTTTTTTTTTTTTTTTTTTTTTTTTTTTTCTTCTTCTTCTTCTCCCCACCACCATCACCAGCAACAACATTACCTCCTCCGCCACCATCACCAGCAGCAACAGTACCTCCTCCGCCACAACAACACCTTCGTATCCTTCACCAACACCTCTTTTTCTTTTTGCTTTTATGTTCACCAACAATTAATTTTGTCAGCCATATCTACCACTAACAACACCTCTGTCTCCTCTACCAACACCACTGGTACCTCCTTCTCTTTCTATATCCAGATCCACCACCAATAACACCTCCTCCTTCCCCATCGCTTCCTCCTCGTTATTGTTTCTCCTCCACCACTACATGTCCAGATCCACCACCAACAACACCTCTTCCTCCTCCTTTGATCCTCTACAAACATCACCAACACCTCCAGATCATCATAGTCGAAAATCATCATCAAAAAATAATGATAGTCATCATTGTCGAAATTAGTTTTTTTTTGTGGTGAAATGTCAGAAAAATGATGAAACCAAATTTGGTTTCATCAAATTTTACAAAAACTAAAACAACGTTGAAACCAGTTTTTGTGTTGGTGGAATGTCTGAAAAATGATAAAAAAAAATTTGGTTTCATTTTTTTTTTCATCTAGAATAAATTAAATGATGAAACCTTTTTTGGTTTCATCAAATTTTCGAAAAACTAAACAACGCTGAAACCAATATTTGTGTTGGTGAAAACAGTAAGTTTTATAGAAACCAAATTTGTTTTCATCTAATTTGTGCCTACTTTTTACCGTGAAACCAAAGTTTAATGGTGAAACA
>JAJJMC010019063.1:5530887-5557178 GCA_023531435.1 Papaver californicum
AAACCAAATTTGGTTTCAACTAAATTTTTCCTAGTTTTTTCAATTTGGTGCATTTGGTTTCTTCATTGAAGTTGTGTTGGTGAATTTCATTTGATTTGTGTCTTTTTTGGTTTCATCAAATTTTAAAAAAACTAAACAACGCTGAAACCAATTTTGTTTTGGTGAAAACAATAAGTTTTATAGAAACCAAATTTGGTTTCATCTGATTTGTTCCTACTTTTTACCGTGAAACCAAAGTTTAATGGTGAAACAATACGTTTATATTGAAACCAAATTTGGTTTCAACTAAATTTTCCCTAGTTTTTTCAATTTGGTGCATTTGGTTTCTTCATTGAAGTTCTGTTGGTGAAATACAAATTTTATGTTGAAACCAAATTTGGTTTCATCATTTTTAGTTCAACTGCTGCCGAATCTTGCTCCATCTCAAGGCGTCAATGTTTGGTCTAAGGCTACATCCTTTTTTAGGATAGTTTTGTAATTGCTAGTAAATGAACTTTTTTTCTCTCGGTTTTCTCTTTTACATTTGCAGATGCATACTACCACTGTCTCTCCCCTTTTTATGGCTATCAATCTCTATTCCACCACTTACTTCATCTCCCACTTTCTGATTCTGTTGACTGTATCTTGTTATTTACAATTTCTGTTTTTTCTCACAATCTTTTACGGCCGCTCATCACCACCACCACCATAGGGCAACTTTATATTATGTCTCATGTGAAATCTATTAATTGTATTTTTAAGTTTCTGATCATTTTATAACAATCACCACCACCACCATCATCCAACTCGATTATATTTTAGAAATTCTTAAGATAATTTGATTTTGTGCCAGAAAACAAAATCAGTTTTGGGACGAAGAGAAAAGAGAATAGAACAAAAAATAGGTAGAATTAGGGAAAATTAAATGTGAGTGAGCGTTTTAAGGGAGAATAGTTTAGACTGTTGGATTTAAATAGATTTTTTATGATAAATTTATATGGATGAGTTTTTTGTTGTTGGATAGTGACACCCTTGGAGTTATAATCCAAAACCTGTTAAAATAAAGTGTAAATATGTTTCCGGTATTTACTAAAAATATAGTGGGTGATTAAGAATTAATATATATGTAATATAACTTGGAATGTAAGGCACTAAGAAAAACTTATTACTAAACTTTACATTCATTTTTATTTGAGTTTTATAAAAAAAAAAAGATACGCATTGTAAAATGGTGGGAGAATAACCTCATAATACAACTTTCCTCTCTTTATATTTTTTTTTAAAAAAAGAAGGTGCGAGATTGTAAGCGTACTTACAAGACTTGGCCTCTAACTATGCAAAAAAAAAAAAGAAAAAAAAAAGAAAAAAAAAAAAAAACAACTTATAGTTAGGGCCGCATACAAGGATATAAAAAAGTGTAACATAACCTGTAAAATTGAGATTAATATATGTTTTCCGTTATGGTATTTGGAGTTAAAAATTTTCTCCTAGTTGGCATCACATGTGACATTTGCCAATTTGTTTGTTCTTCTTTATCGAAGCGTTCCATGTGAGGTGTGAGTTTTGGTGGTCTACAACCACAACAAGTTGATGTTTTATTTTTATAAAAGTAAGAAAAAAGTGTCCTTCCATGGTGTATTTGAGAAAAAGGGATAAATTCCTTTACATATTTTGTCCACAGGGAAAATGAAACGTTTGTAACATTTGCCCATATATGCTAAGTTTCTTGATCATACGTGTGCGAGTAAAAGGGAACTTTTTATTTATCCAAAATACATGTCTTAAATTTCATAATATTTAATTAATTTTTGATGTGTTTATCCGATATTTTCAATAACTTATTAAAATAATAAAATCCGTTAAGCATTTTATTTGCCGGTACAAAAAGAGTTGAGAAACAGTTTGTGTCCATTAAACAAATACAATTTTGAATTCTAAACCATACAATCGCCATCAGAGACCATTGATGCATGATGGAGATCAACATAAATTTCCAAGGGATGAAAATTCTCAATAAATACAAATATTTGTTTCACAATTAATAATAACTAAGTTTTTTTGATTTTTTTTTCTCATGACATCATCATAAAAAAATTTTAACGTAATTTTAGGAATACCAAGGGAGTGCAATCCTCGAATTCGATTACGTTATTTAGAATTTATTGAATCATGATGGGATTTATTGACTGAGCTATTGTATTTGCGAATTTACTCGGATAGACCGAATTATTGTCTGAAAGAATCGAAAGATCCTAAAAATCAATAATACACTAATACTCTGTGTGTTTGTATTCTTCTATTTAATCCAAATTTCCCAACAAATGTCCAACTAATGTGACCAGTAAAATTGTACTTCAATAACCTTTTATTTTGGATTTCTCACAATTTTATGTAAATAAAATTAGAGACTTTAGTATAAAAAAATAAAAACAAAATAACAAATTATGCATAATCATTCAAGATAAAAAAAAATTATTGTTTATTTTGTGAATAGATTTTTTATATAGATGTTTAACAGTTGGATTGGTCATAGACTTCCTGGTTATACCAACATAGCTGGGTTTGAATGCCAGTATTGTTCTAGTACAAAAATGAGCAAGAAGAATAAGAAGAAACGTAGCATCTTCTCAAGTGCAACCTCAATCAATACTTTGGCAATAATTTGCTTAGAAAACCCGATTCAATCTTTACCTGTTTATACTAACAAATGCCCTATTGAAACTAATCTCCTACTCTTCTGATGCCATCTGGTATCATCACTAGTTGTTGCCACATTAACCGAGATAACAAACTCACTTTAAAAAACAGTTACGTTAATTATGCCAGCTAACTGATAAGGGGTAACTACTGGGTAAAAGATAATTGCTAACTACTAATTAAACTGATAAGAGTTAATGGATAAGGGGTACGCTAAAGGTACATGATAATACCACCTCATCTACAACATCCTTGTCCTCGGGGATGGAAGTCTGGAACATGCAAAGATGTTAGTTGAGTTTTCCCATGTGGCATTTTCAGAAGTTGTATTGGTCAATTAAATGAGAAGTTTTTCCACTTCCCTTTTATTTCTTGTGATGCTCCTGGTGTCAAGTACAACTGCTTAATGGAAAACTATCTGACCTTCATGATCTACAACTGGTAATGTTGGTGAATGAATGTGAGCAAGACTAACCTTCTTCTTCAAGTGGGAAACATGAAAAACTGGGTGAATTCGATCATAAGAAGGCATCTGCAATTTGTATGCTAGGTTATCCACCTTCTGAATGACAGGAAAGAGACCGCTATATTTTGTAGATAACTTAAAATTCTTCCTTAAAGCAATAAAGGTTTTCTTGTAAGGTTGTAGCTTGAGATATACTAGGTATCTCACTTGAAAACTCCTATACACCCTTTTCAAATCATCATAAATCTCATTTGTTCCTCAGTTTTTATGGATGTTTCCTTCGAGATATCAAGAACTGCATCTATTTATGATAGATGCATTATTTGCACTAGTTTGATACTCTAAATCATTGCTTTGTTGTTAGTTTTCACATCACTATCCTTTTTTTTGTTTTATTTTTTTGAGTTTCTTAGGAGTTTTGAAGTGGACTCAACCAAAGAATAAGAAAGGAGTTCATTATGACAATAAACGAACAAGGAAGTCAAGTGCTACAATGGAGCTAGAGAATGGACCAAATGTAACTCGTTAAAATAAAATATTTGTTCACTCTATATTGAAGGAAAATGAAATACGAAGCCAAGGCAAAAAGAATGAGGTCATTCTGACATCGGATGTGGAAGTTATGGGCAAAACAAGCTTTGAAAAATTGAGTCTACAAATAATAGTTCGGCTACTAATTGTTTAGCACGAATTACCCGAACCTGAAGCCGAATAATCAAGTTTTTGAATTATTCAGGAGGATGTTCGGCCACAAAATGATCCAATGATAGTATTCGAACCCCAAGATGAGTTTTGGACAAAGTTTACAGAGAGATGTTCGACTAATAATGAGTTTGGAGCATAGTAGCCGAACTTTGCAGCAAGTTTTAGACAAAAAGAGGTGAGTGTCCACTGGTAGGTTCGGCTGGTAATTTCCCATCCAATAGTGGCCGAACCTGACACTACTTTGGAGCAAAAATCACTTGTCAGGTTCGTCTGGAAAGGTCCACACAATAGTAACTGAACCTGACAACTTCCTGGTACACTTTTGACGCGTTTTGACTCTATTTTTGAGGAATATGGGTCCCAATGAAGCTTAAAAGACCAAAATTCAAGAGAACCGTATAAGAAGGCTTTTCCTAAAATTTGGATAGGGAGGATCTAACACACTTTACAACAAGGACAAGAAGGAGCTAGGGCTTGGATTTGCGATTGAACATCATAATTTCTAGGGTTTGCTTTACTTGCTTTATTGAATATTTTCCATGGATTTTGAGAAATCCATGAGTAACTAAACCTTTCTTATTGGTTAGAGATGTAGTCCTAAGTTGGAAAACATGTTTATTAATTGAAGTATTCATTCTCATATGTGTGTAATCTCTTTAAGATCGCTTATGTTCTACCGTTAATAACATCATGTATGATTGATTGCTTGTTTGTTTAAGTCGCGAATTAGATGAGCATGCATTGATATCTATAGCTAAACTAGGGTTTGAGATCCGGAATTGTCGAAAGATCCTTGTTACAAGTAGCATAATATAGATGTTAATGACGGGATCTTACCATGCAATTATGTGCAGAAGCGTGACCTAGGTTAAATCCGAGTGGTTCTTGCGCTGGATTGCTTAGAATAACCTCAACTGACAAAGGTCATTGCTTTCATTGGGTTAAACTTGAGTGGATCTTTTGCCGGAGTAAGCCTGCGATGAGATTCTTTAGGGTTATTGATATTGAGAGAGAATGGATGTTGAGGACGATTCAGTTGATAACATGTTGGAAGATGGAAGATGAAACATCTTACCAGTATTCTTTACCATTAATATCGTTTTTAATCTATTTGTTTAGTACAATTTAGTTACAATCATAACCAAAACCCCTTTGTTTATATAAGTAATCGAAAATACTTAAAAACCCATATCTCTCTGAGGAACAAACTTATTTTTATTACTATACTCTAATCCATATTTGTGAAGTAGAGAACTTAAAAATAATTTTGATTGGCTGACAACCGACCAAATTTTGGCGCCGCTGCCTTGGAGGCATATCGGATTGTTATTTTGTTTTTAGTTTTTAACGTTGTTTTTGAGAATTATTTTTCAGGTACTTATCTTCTGGCTCCTAAGCCGAAACCGAAACCGAAGCCTGTCGGGTTTTCACATATTGAAATTGAGAATCGGAGAAGAACTGTACTGAAAGATAAACCGGAAGACATATAAGAGGAAGCAATGGGTGACGCAAATCGTATACTCAAAGAACTAGCTTCTCACAAGCTGGACACACAAGAATGGTGTATTCAAACTACATCCAACTTCGAGATCAAGTCAGGGTTGATTCGAGAGCTTAACGAATTCCATGGAATGGCTAATGAAGATCCGAACAAGCATCTAATAGATTTCTATAACATAGTCATGATACCGGCAGAAACTAATGCAGATGGTGTTATGTTACGTGTTTTTCCATTCTCTTTGGTATACACCGCTAAGGAATGGCTATATTATTTACCTGCTAGCAGTGTAACAACATGGAATGGTTTGAAGAAACTCTTTTTTAGAGAGATATTTTCCTGCATCTAAGGCAACTCAAATTCGGAAAGAGATCTGTGGGATTAAACAGATGGCAGGAGAAACATTATATGGATGCTGGGAACGTTATAAGAGATTGGTGGCCAGCTTTCCGCATCATCAATCTGGTGACTCATTGATTATCCAGTATTTTTACGATGGTTTACTACCAGGTGACACAAATCTCCTTTACGCTGCAAGTGGTGGTGCTTTAATGAACAAAACAGTATCACAATCTAAAGAATTGATCGAGAACATGGCAACAAATTCTCAACAATTCTCAAGTTGTTTATCAGATCCATTTATCAAGAGAGTTAATCAAGTTGACGAAATGACAGAGCTATGTCAACAGGTAGGCAACCTGACGGCAATGGTGCAACAAATTGTAGTTGTGATAGTACAACCATCATGTCGAGATTATGAGCATGTGGAACACGTCAATGCTCCCTTCTCAAGCCAAAAAACACAACAGTATGATCCTTAATCCAACACCTATAATCAAGGATGTAAAGACCGGCCACACTCTAGTTATGCTATCAAGGAAGCTATAGTTGCATATCCTGTTCATAACCGTTCTAGCGAGTTCTAACATTAAGGACAATAAACACAAATAGCGTAAAACTCATAATCATCAGAGATTCTTACTCTGATGAAGACTTTAATCTCTGAGGTACACAAGAATCAACAACTAGCAAATCTAAATCAGCAAAAAAATGATAATATAATTAATGAGTTGTTTATACAGATGGGTGTTATGGAAAGTGAGATCAATCAGTTAAAGGCACAAGATAGTGAGAAACTCCCTTCTCAGACTCTTGTTAAACAAGAGAGATTGTTAATGCTGCTACACTGAGAAGTGGTACACAACTATGTAACCATAAATTACTGTCGAGGGTAATAAAAAACCTATAAAGGAGCCGACCAAAGAGGAAAATCTCATAACTCCTCCGAAAAATAGTCAGGTATCAAAAGAAAAACCTCAATATTATGTTTCTACTTACGTTCCCCCTCCACCTTTTCCTGGTAGGTTCGCTAAAGCTAATAAGAAGGTGGAACAAGATAACGAGATTTTGGACGTTTTCAAGAAAGTCCAAGTGAACATTCCTCTTATTGAAGCAATCAAGCAAGTTCCTCGTTGCGCGAAGTTCTTGAAGGAGTTGTGCACTAATAAGCATAAATTAACCGGTAATGAAGTAATGAGTGTGTGGGAGAATGCTTAAGAGTTCCTTAAAAAAAAACTTCCACATAAATTGAAAGATCCCGGTAGCTTTACTATTCCATGCACAATTGGTAAAACCAGGTTTACAAAAGCTTTGCTAGATCTAGGAGCATCTATTAATATTATGCCTGCTTTAATTTATAATGCCTTACATCTTGGTCCTCTCAAGGAGACCGGTATATTTATTCAACTTGCCAATAAATCTAATGTTTACCCGAAAGGGGTTGTTGAGGATGTTTTGGTGCAGGTAAACAGACTAATATTTCCAGTGGACTTCTATGTTCTAGATATGAAAGATGATAATTCATCCTCTTCTACACCTTTACTGTTAGATATACCATTTTTGAGCACTTCTAGAACAAAGATTGATATCCACAACGACACTTTGACTATAAAATTTAATGGAGATGTGATAAGTTTAAGTATCTTTAAAGCAATGTGATGCATAAGTAATGCACAATCGAGTTTTCATAATGTTTTAGACGTGGGATAATGGGATGACGACGCTAAACCAAGCGCTAAATAGGAGGCAACCCATTGGTTTTGTATTTCTATCTTTATCTTTTGATTTTTCTTAGTTTTTCATATCATATTAGGAATTTCCCATCTTGATTTTACATTGGAAGAGTCAATTTACATTAAGGACAATGTAAAGTTTAAGTGTGGGGGAGTGGTTAAGAATTTAAATTTCTAGTATGCATTTAAATTTTTAATATGTAGAATTATTTAAACTTTTTGTACATATTTGCATAAAAACCTCCAACTTTTAGAGAATTTAGAGTCACTTGGTATACTTCTAACTAAGTTTACATATGGATTTCTCACTGAAACAACTGAACTTAGAAGTATTAGAGAACTATATTCAGAGTTCTTAACTGTTGAGAGGTAGTACCGACTAAATGGACTTCAACCGCCGGTAGAGAATACAATGTTAAGAAGTTGATAATTCAATACCCATGAGTGAGGCACCAAACCTTGAATTCTTTGTAGCTGACTAAAATATGTCCGTTTAGAGTGTTTCATCTGCGCAAATTCCGGGTAGAATGATGAGCTACCTAACTTCGCACCAATTTCAGCACTATTTTTTGATCTCTTGAGTGTTATTTCTATCAATCATGAGAGTGTCATCAGAATTGCTAACTCTATCCTGTAGTCTTGTTTGCAGTTGACACCATTCTCTCGACAATAACAGGTCCATAGAAATACCATTATCATCAACAAGCGGAGCATCAAAAATTTGAAGGAAAGTTGAAGAGTTCAAGGTTTACAAGCAACGTTACAAGAAATAGCAAATTTCATATTCAAGTAAAGCAACAATACAACAAGCAAAATTATATATACATATTGAAGACTTATGTACAAGAGTGGAAGAAATCGAAAGATGAGAGTTAGTGAAGTTCATGATATCGAGGCAGCATAAGTTTTTAAGAATCAAGTGGTAACGTCCTTATCCCATGACCATCGTAGTTTCATTATTGTTTTTCAGTTTGTTTTCATAGAAAAAAAGAAAAAAAAGAGTATTTTATATTGTTCAGTGTATATTTGTTTTGGTATTTATTCAATAAGGCCGTGGGGAAGAAGAAATCTATAAAGAAGTTTCAAACAACAAGGAATTGAGAAAAATAGTTATAATTGTCAAGGTTCTATGAAGTTCAAGAGTTCATCATTAAAAGTTGAAGACCGGAGATGAAGACGTTTTTATTGGATATTGTGAGAGTGGTGTTGATTATAGACCAGGTAAGTAAGCGTTCACATCCTTACATAGTGATTGATTTCCTTTCGTAGAGATTATCAGGAAAAAAAAGGTTCTTTTTCATCCCACGTTTCTATGGGATAACATCTTCATATAATTCAGAAGGTTACTTTTCCTTCCCATCATTCAACGTGTGCAGGATTTCCATCTTCACTCATGCCTGCACACGTGAGAACCATAAAGTGCGTCTTTTGAGTGTCAATTTAATAAAACCCTATTGTTGAGGCAAAAGTCATTCGATGGCTCTTGAGGCTGGATTCCTTCATATGGTGGTTTTCTCCTAACTCAAGAGCTAAGCATGAGAATAATGTTCTTTAGAATTTCTAACTTCTTATTGTTAGTGTGCAAAAACTGTATGTCTTCGTAGCTCTTTGGATGCGTGTGCTCTGGAATTTTTGAAAGTTGGAATTTAGATTTATTGGGTATACCTATTGTAAACCCTCACGAGACTATAACTCGTCTACTAGGGACACCTAAAGGTTTAAAAGCTTGTTATACATGCTAAGTGTAACCATTTCTCAACGAAATGGAGTTGTATTTTAGTTAGTTTAGATTTGTAGTTTGCTCGAGGACTAGCAAAAGACAACTGTAGGGGAATTTGATAGATACATTATTTGCATTAGTTTGATATTCTAATCATTGTTTTGTTGTTAGTTTTCATATCATTATGTTTGTTTTTTTTGGTTTTTTTGGTTTTTTGAGTTTCTTAGGAGTTTTGAAGTGTACTCAACCAAAGAAGAAGAAAGGATTTCATTATGACAATAAACGAACAAGAAAGTCAAGTGCTACAATGGAGCTAGAGAAAGGACCAAATGGAACTCGTTAAAATCCAATATTTGTTCACTCTATCTTGAAGGAAATTGAAATACAAAGCCAAGGCAAAAAGAATGAGGTCAATCTGACATCGGATGTGGAAGTTATGGGAAAAACAAGCTTTGAAAAATTGAGTCTACAAATAGTAGTTCGACTACTAATTGCTTAGCACGAATCAGCTGAACCTGAACCCGAATAATCAAGTTTTTGAAGTATCCAGGAGGATGTTCGTCCATAAAATGATCCAGTGATAGTATTCGAACCCCAAGATGAGTTTTGGACAAAGTTTACAGAGAGATGTTCAACTAATAATGAGTTTGGAGCATAGTAGCCGAACTTTGCAGCAAGTTTTAGACAAAAAGAGGTGAGTGTCCAGAGGTAGGTTCGGCTGGTAATTTCCCATCCAATAGTGGCCGAACATGACACTGCTTTGGATAAAAAATCACTTGTCAGGTTCGGCTTGTTTGTTTGTTTAAGTCGCGAATTAGATGAGCATGCATTGATATATATATAGCTAAACTAGGGTTTGAGATCCGAAATTTTCGAAAGATCCTTGTTACGAGTAGCATAACATAGTTTTTAATGACGGGATGTTACCATACAATTATGTGTAGAAGCGTGACCTAGGTTAAATCCGAGTGGTTCTTGCGCTGGATTGCTTAGAATAACCTCAACTGACAAAGACCATTGCTTTCATTGGGTTAAACTTGAGTGGATCTTACGCCAAGTTATTCATTGAAAAAGGATTCAAAGAGTGGCTCTTGCGCCTTTGATGATAATAGGAGTTTTGCCGGAGTAAGGCTGTGATGGGATGTTTTAGGGTTATTGATATTGAGAGAGAATGGATGTTGAGTATAATTCAGTTGATAACATGTTGGAAGATGGAAGACGAAACCTCTAACCAGTATTCTTTACCATTGATATTTGTTTTTAATCTATTTGTTTTTAATCTATTTGTTTTAGTATAATTTAGTTATAATCACAACCAAAACCCCTCTGTTTACATAAGTAATCAAAAATACTTAACAACCCATATCTCCCTGAGGAACGAACTTGTTCTTATTAATATACTCTAATCCGTATTTTTGAAGTAGAGAACTTGAAAATAATTTTGCTTGGCTAATAACCGTACAATTTACTCAGAGTATTCTTCCACTACGGCTACAGAAATGATGGTTGTGGTGGGAAAAGCTAAGTGTGGTGGTTCATATCCATACCGAGCTTAGAAAGGACTCATTTTTAGATTAGTGTGAAAATTGGTGTTATACCACTATTCTGCTAATGGAAGCCATTGAAACCGCTTCTTTTACTGGTGTCCAGTCATGCATCTAAGATATCTGCAAGGCAATTTTACATTGTTTCTTTGACATGCATCACAAGTGGTAACAAAAAATAACATGTCATTCTTCATGTCTGACCAAAAGAAGTAAATCTTAACTCTGACATACGTTGCTTGACTTCCTGAATGCCCACCAACAGCTGAGGAGTAAATTGAAGCTAGAATGGTATTTCATATGTTTGAGTTGCTGCCATATACAACCTATTATTGTATCTCAGGACACCATTAGTGTAATTGTATAAATCAACAACTTTGGGAGTGAATAACAACCGAGGAATGAGTTGTTGTACATGTTCATCATTTTCATAACTAGCCATAACATCTTGAGCCCAAATTGGTCTTGACATATCTAACATACTATATTGAACATTCAAATGAGTTTTTATTAAAGGAACATCAACCACCTTATTCTCTACCCCCTTCGTATACCTGATTTCATAATCAATCCCAAACAACTTTATCACCCATTTTTGTTGCAACACTGTAGAAATATTCTACTTTAAAATATATTTTATACTCTGATGGTCAGTCTGAATAATAAAATTGTGTCCTTGTAAATAATGCCTCCACTGTGTTACTTCCTGTATAATTTCAAGCATCTCATTCTCATAAGTTGAGAGAGCACTAACTTTTGGTCAAAATGGCTTACTAAAATATGTAATGTTCCTTCCCTCTTGCATCAAGACTTCATTTTAGTGAAATCAGGTAGATCTAAAACTGGTGTATCAGGCATAGCCTGCTTGAGCTAATTGAAAGCCTTTGTATTAGCTGGAGACCAATGCAAAACATTCTTCTTAAGTAAATCATTAAACAATTTTTTTGAAATATCCCTTGAGACCCAGAAAGCCTCTTAATTCTTTGATTATAGTTGGTATAGGCCAGTCAATCATGCTTACAATTTTTGCTGGATCAACCCCTTCTGTTGTCAGAATGTGTCACAAATATTCAAGTTCATTTTGACCAAAATAACATTTAGAAAACTTGGCATACAAATTAGGATTTCTAAGAATATGTAATGTGGTCTGTGACCAAAATAACATTTAGAAAACTTGGCATACAAATTAGGATTTCTAAGAATATGTAATGTGGTCTCCAAATTGTTGACATGCTCCTACAGAATAGAAAAGTACACCAAAATATCATCAAAAAACACCAAAATAAACTTCTTCAAGTGCTCTTGAAACACATCATTAATAAGTATCTGAAAAATAACTGGAGCATTTGTAAGGCCAAATGGCGTGACCTTGAAATCATAATGCCCATGGTGAATTCTAAAAGCTTTCTTATTCTTAAAGCTTCCCCAATCATCTGATAAATCCTCTACGATGGGAATTGTAAACTTATCTTTAATTGTGAGGTTATTCAGTATTCTATTATCTACACAAAATCTCTATGCATTATTATTTTTTCTTAACAAGAAGGATTGGGGAAACAAAAATGATAGGCTTGGTTGGGTGATGCCAAAGGCTAACATCTTCTTAACCAGTTGCTCTACCATAGATTTATGAATATATGGGCACTTGTATGGTCTAAGGTTGGTGGGGTCATAGTTTGGCTTGAGAGGAATGGTATGATCCAAACTCCTTTGACGTGGGAGTTTGGTGGGTTCAGAAAATACATAAAGAAATGTTGTATAATAAGTCAAATATTTGAGAGGGAAATGGGGGGTAGTGGCGGTAAAAATAAAAAACAGTTGACTTATCATTTCATGGGTATGTTTGTTGAAAAAATTATGCACCGGAGTACTGCTTATCATTATGAGTGAGTGTTTACCTTGGTGCTCTAGTTAATGTGATCTTCTTTCCTCTACGATTGACAGAGATACTCAACTTTGATAAGTTGGACATGACATCACCAAGCTTCCTCAACCAATCTGCACCTAATACCATATCACAACCCGCTAAGGGAAGTAATCCCAAGTCACCAAAAAATTGCAGCCCTGCATGCTCCATTGAAAATTAGGACATACTCCCGTACTCACTGTCCTTTTATCTTTGCAACGGTCACCAACATGTGTGTCGCGGTTTCAGTTAGGCACTCCTAAATTTTAGCTAAATTACAATTAAGAAAACTATGAGTTCTACATGTATCAATGAGAACTAGAAACAATATTTTTTAATGAACTCGGGGATTCTAAGAGCAATTCCAATGGACATTGGTATATCTCCTAATTTTCCAAGCCACGTGGATAGGCAAACTAAGTTTTAGGCAACGTAAAATTGGCTAAACGACTCAAACTGAACCGTTCGAGACAACCTGAACCGCTCGGCCCTTGCGCCGAGACTCGTCTCAACCTGGGCTGAGCGGCTCAGGTTGGCTCGCCAAAGGTCTGATCACAACGACTATATTAATCCACCCCTATAAATATAACTCAAAATTAATCTTATCTACTCAAACCAAAATCAATCTTCTCTACTATTTTCTATATAAATTTTCTCAACAAAAAAAATTATTTTATTATAATTCATATTCTCATTTTTTTTTAAACTACCATGTCTCAATCTCAAAATATTAGTCGATCAATAAATATAAAACCACCCAGGAATACGTATAGTCAACCTCTACCGACTCAACAAGAAAATTCAGATAAAGAGAACAATCTGAGAGTATTTTCTAGTGTATAAATAACCATGATTGAAAGTCATGTATCTTCAAAAACAGAGCGAGATACTAAGCATAGAAAACCAAGAGGTTCTTGGTTTGAAGTTAAAGAATTTTATGAAAAACTGACTGATGGTGCTAAGATTATTGTCGATAGATTTCCTTGGAGGACTTTGTACTATGTGCAGACGAAGAAACGTTCGGTCAAATTTCCGGATATGTTGTTGGAACGTTTGTGGTATAGTACACACACATTTCATTTTGGAGACTTCGAAGTAGGTATGTCATATATTTTGATTTATAATTTTTATGCGATCAATACGATTCATATATGAAATTAACAATTTTAATTTTTAACAGGAGTAACACCATTAGATTTGTATTTCCTACTTGGGATACTTTGCGGTCTGGGAGATAATGTTCCATTTAACCAACAAGGTTGGATGGCAGAAGACCGATATAAACAAGAACTTTCGTTGTACTTTAGCGTAACCAACCATATGAAACTTAGAAGTACCGAATTTGCTAATTTTGGTTTAAAGGCATTTATAGTCGATAAATTATATGGTGAAAATGATCCAGAAAATCCAGACCCTGACAACGATACCCAAATTGCTAAGGTCTTTATTTTATGGATACTTGATGTGTGTGTTTTCCTCAACTCAAAAAGTTATGTTTAAGTAGGATGGCTAGAGGCGTTGCAAGATATGAAAAATATTGTTGATTATGATTAGGGATCCGCTATATTCCCAAGTTGTAGTTAGTCTTGATGTCGCATGCTTGGGTGGGTCAAACACGGAGTTAAGAGATTAGTTGACTAGACATATGTACGATCAACAGTTACGGGCATTTACGGATTCCTTGAGCATCAGTCTATCTGTTGGAGGACTTTATGGATCATCACCACCTTCCCAGAGGGAAAGAGTGCGAGATACACAACAATGATCTCCATATTATCCAGTGCAACCTCCTCCCTAATCAGGATCTCGTCGGGCTAGTCCACAAGATCCTAATCAAGTTTACAGACAAATAGACTTTGGCATCTCTCCATCTTAGCATCGTGCTTTCCTTGGATCTGATGATGGATCTCAATCTGCAGGAGCAATTCAAGGATTTGCGAGTATGTTGGACCGGGACCATTATGAGAGGAACTTGTATGGGAATGAGTAGTTATGTTTTATTTAATATTTATATTGAAATTGAGATTAAAACTAACTATTTATGTAATCAGAACTAATATATAGAAAGAAACTAGTAATTTTATTAAACATTTAATTAAAATTGATAACAACGTCTTTTCTGGAGTAGCATGTCTCTATATTTTTAACATCCCATACATGCAATTAAAAAATCATTCAGGATTGCATAATGAGCTTCATAAACAAAAGTTTTTTTTTTCCATCTTCGCCATTCTTCTCGAGCTTGCAATACAACTTCAGCATTAGTTTCCCCCCTTACTCGATATAAATTGACAACCCAGACTAAATCTATAAATTCTTCCACTTGTATTCTTATAGTTTGAATTCGACAAAACAACTCAGCTACATTACAGTTATTCGGGTTACAGGTGTCATTGTAGAAGTTTTCATAGATTCTGTTCTAGTAACTCAAACTCACTAAACCATTTTGTCGTCGTTCGTCATCCCTTGCCGGATAACATACAACAAAGTTTATACATAGAGATATATCTTTATCTATGGTAAACTTTGTCGGATTAATATACAGTTGAGCCATAGTTGAATTTATATAACTATAGAGAGAAGGTGGAGAAGGTGTGATTTTGGAAGTGAAAATAATTGAATTTATAAAACTATTTTATAGTCGTTGTATAAAACTAGCCGTTGTCGTCTCAACTTAGGTCGATCGTCTCAGTTTCCAACGACAACATCTATATAATCAAACGACAATGTATAATTTTAACTATAAACTAATTCAATTTTAAATTTTTAACTAAGTGTAATTTAATTTCAAAAGGAATAAACAAGCTTAATAATTTGACTGAATTAAATAAAATTATACTAAAACATTAATCTTCATTACATTAACTTAATATACGACGCTCTTTTACAAGTAATAAACTAGGGTAGTAAAAACTTAAATTAAATAAATACTTCAGTGAAAATCTCTGACAATCTTGGGGCCTCCTGTTTATCTTTATTTGACGGATCTTCCATTTGATGCTCTCTTGAGAATATTTTTCTGTTTTTTGTGACCAGTCGTATTAACTTTCAAATTTTCTTTTCATTCAATTTTCTTGCCTTGAATTCTCCCTTTTCTTATAGCTGCAGATTTGACTTGGTTAACATCTAAAACTTAAAGACCTCTTTGTTTTTTCTCATTCTCTATTTTCCTATAACCATCACATATCTCATTAATAGCATCTTCGAGTATGACTCCAGAAAAATCAAGTTGGGTTGGGAGATCAAGTTGGATTGTAATTTTTGTCATTTTTTTCTTAATTTTTTTGAACAGAAGTTGAGATGGAAAGATTAAGATTGAAGTGTGAAAGTAGAAGAATTTTTGAGTGGAGAAGGAGTGATTTTGGAGTTGAAAATGTTTGAATTAATAGGGAGAGAATGAGAGTCGTTGGATTATAGCCGTTGAGATTCGACCGTTATCGAATCAAACTGAGCCGCTCGGCCCAGGCTAGGCTGGGGCTCGTCTTAACTTGAGACGATCCTCGGCCTAGCCTGGGCCGAACGAATCAATTTGATTCGGTCGTCTCAAATTGAATCAATCGATTCAACTTGAGCCTCGATAAGGAAAACCCCCTAAAATACCAATTTGCCAATCCATTTTTCGTGTTTGCCAATCCCACTGTGGATGTATATTTGGAAAATTAGCCAATATACCATACCCACTGGAGTTGCTCTAATAGTGTCACCATTAGTGTTACCAATGAGAGCATGTAACAAGATCTCCATCTCAGACTCAACTGGTAAACTGACCTCATCTTCAAAAATCGATTCCACAGTTCCACCACTATATCTACACCATATGCAGTTTCAGCAACCACCATAAACAACTGCTTCCTATATAAAAAGTTAACTAGTTTATAACCTTTATCACAATTATAACAAATACCATTTTCTCTTCCCAACCTACTTTTTATTGGGTAAGTCTTTTGATGGGTGGCCTAGTTTTTGGGGTGGATTAGTAGTCTTAGGAGCATATGGTACAATGGTGATAGCTTTTGGTGGAAAATTTGTGATGCAAAAGGTTAATTATAGTCACGCGATAGAGAGCTCAGAAAAGTACTATTATGGGATGAGATATGACTTGGCTTGGTGAAACGGATATCTGGTATCCGTCAAAATAGTACGAGATGGATATCAGATATCTGTATCAGTCAACTGGTTGACTTGACCAGGCTCTATAACATTTTTAGACAGAAACCTGTCTGAGTTTCTCCTCATTCTGAACTTAAAAAAACAAAAATCTCCTCCCCTATCAAACCATTTTTACCCCATTTTGATCTATAAGGTGTTATAGGTCGATTTGTTGCATCAAATTTAAAGGGTTTGCTCCATAATCATTGGTGATTTTATTGTATCTTTCAATTTCATAAGCCATCCACAAAATCATCAAAGGTAAGTTAATCTACCATTAGGGTTCTAAATGCAATATATTTTTTGATAATCATAAAATTGTTGATGTTTGATTGATTATTTACATTGTAGACAACTCAATAATAACATTAGAACATAAATATAGTATGAAATCCATGATTATTACTTGTTTTGTGATGTATTGTTGATCGAATGCCTATATGAAATAAAATTGTTACTATTTTATTGGTGTTGAATGTTGATTGAGCCCAATTTGAAGTATGTTAATGGGAAATTGAAATTGAAATTGTTGTTGTAAAGGTACGATATGAGTCTCATGCGTATGTATGTGAGAGATACATACAGAATTGATTTGGATACTTCAAGTGATGAAGAAGAAAAATCAACGATGTTGTTTCAGCTAATGACATTGGATGTCCGTAGGCGTATTATTCGTCAACCGGTGCCTAGGGAAGTGCAGACATGATCACGGCTTACCCGAGATCGAGTGTGACATGATGGGAAAATGATGAATGATTATTTCACTCCCGGAACTGGTTATACTTCAAGATAATTCAAACAACATCTAGGCATGGATGAAGTATTATTTGAGAAATTGTTAGGAAAATTACTTGAAGTGGACGAAGAATGTCATCAATGTCCGGATGCAACTGGTGTAATGGGTCATTCTCCACATATAAAATTAGTAGCCGTGATGAAAAGTTTGTGCAAAAGTATAGCCGCCGATAGTATCAACGACTACACTCGTATAGGAGCCACAACAACATACTATTATGTGAAGAGATTTTGCAACATAATACCCTGCTCACGGTCCTTCTTCAGCCTTGTTTCTTTTTTAGCCTTCTTGGTATCTATGGGCCTCGCCAAATGCTT
The DNA here is from genome assembly GCA_023531435.1 of Papaver californicum. NCBI lineage: Eukaryota > Viridiplantae > Streptophyta > Magnoliopsida > Ranunculales > Papaveraceae > Papaver > Papaver californicum. The sequence goes on from JAJJMC010019063.1 coordinate 5,548,737, forward strand.
GTAGTTCCAACGAATCTCTCCATTATGTAGTACTTCTGTATCATTTTGTGCTGTTGTAAAGTCTGAATGCTGGAATAAAATATTGTTTTGCTCGACGGTGAGTTATTAATCATACCCAAGAAAATTATCTTTATTTATAATCATAATGTGATAAATAATCACGAGCTAATAATTTTATCATTATGTTATCATAAATAAATATAATACACACTAATTGTTGAAAAGGACATGCACGTTCTGAAATACCTCCAAAGAAAAAGGTAAAACACACCTCTGCTACTGATCCATCTCTATATAACAAGCCTTCTGAACCCAATACGGTCAGGTGGCAAGTGCATTTACCTTGACCGGTCAAGTACAATACTACTAATTATTATTATTATAATATTGTAGTAACATGTGTAGAGAAGTGTCCGACCACACAACACATATGTCAAGTTGCATGTGCCTCTACTCTCCTAACTAGAAACATGTAGCTTTTTCTCTTGTCCTTACCAGCAAGTGTACTAACACAAGCTCGCCCTCTTATGTACTTAATGAAAACTAAAGGAAATGAAAGATATACCGATTTCCCTTTACACTTTTGTATTCTCCTTCATAATTAATTATCCTTCTTCTCCTTCATACTTTGACCCCTCTTTTACATGTTATCAGCACGATGTTTCCAATTGAGCATTGATCCTTCACAAAGAAAAAGTTGTTGGTTCTATCTTAAAATCAAGAAGGATTTTCTAAAATAAGGTATATCTAATCCCCTCCTTTTTTGATTTGTTAATAAATCCATGTCCATTTATTGCTATAACATGCATGTTTGTTCATTCTCTTTGAAAGTGACATATTTTTATCTTTGTATCACCATTGAAACTTTATTATCACATGCTTTTACTCTTTATTTTGTTTACACCAAAAGTTAAAAGAAAAGGAAAAATCCATCTAATTTTCAGAAGTTTATTTTCTACTTGATAATGATAGTTATTTTGTTTCTTTATCACATGTTTGTCTTATAACTTGAAAGTGATGTTTTTGTCTCTAGTTTTATTATATAAAATCATGTGATACATAAAAGAGTGGTTTGTTTGATTTATACCAAAAGAAAAAAAAAACACCCGATTTTATTTCTAACCCACCATGTGATGTTGTACTTTCTCTTTTACTTTTGAAAAACATGAATACATATGTGTATGTTGTTTACTTTAGAAAAGCATGATGCCACTTATTTGTAAAACTTATCAGGAAAAGTGTTCTAATGATTATGTATGTTGGATGTATGTATCAAATATTCATTATGTATGTATGCGTGTTGCCTTTACATCAATGATTTATTTGTACATGTCATGAGACCCCTTTTTGGTAAAGCATGATTTTATACCATTTTTTTAGCAACTCACATGATATATATTTTGAGTATATTTTAATTTATTTGTGTGCTATCAATAATGCATGTTGATAATATTAAATCATAAATAAATAAATAATAATTAATGAAATATTCATTATGTATATCTATACTACTTCCCCATCATTGTTATGACTAAATAAAAATAATTATGTATGTTTATGCATGTTGTAGTGTTTATTTATTTTTTATTTTATATATAACTAATGCATGTTGTAATATTAACCAAAATCATTTTTTTAAATATTTGTCCCGCAAATGGTTTGATACTAAATATGCGAACGAATTGCGACTAAATACTAATAATAATGCGCATGTAAATGATAAATGGGCATGTAGTTTACCTTTTTTTAATGGGTCTGTTTTCAGTTGACTATTCTGTCAACCTTATTACCGAACCATTTACAAATTTTTAACCATAAAGAAATTTGGTTAATTAATTTTGTGGAATGGGTTATGATCAAAAGTTGGACTATGACATCCGTGTTACCTATATAACCATAAAGAAATTTGGTTTATGTGTCCAGGCATGGCCATAAATAATTTGGTCTCGAAATATGGCACCAAAGTTTGTCATATTTATGGACTCAAAAGGACTTGAGCACCATATTAATATCCCTTACTTCGTCTATGGGATACCCTCATGAGCCGTTTTGGGAACATGACAAAAATCGAACGATGACATCCATGTTACCTATACAACCATAAAAAAATTGATTTATGTGTCCGCGCCTGGCCATAAAGTAATTTGGTCTCGAAATATGGCACCAAATTTTTTCATAATCATGGACTCATAAGAACTTGAGCACCATAATAATGAGATTTTTGTCAATAATAATGTCATAGTTGTGGGGAAAAAGAAAGTTCTCAAAGCCAACCATGGAAAGGTCCATAGAGGAAAGAACCCTAAAGGAAAGAGGGTTCGACAGTCTGATTCACATCCCCGTGATCCATACCCACTTGGAGATAATACCTCTCGTGGAAGAGGACATAAGGGACATAATCGAGGGCGATGATATAAAGGTCATTCTAATGTTTGGTACAGAGAATGAATTTCTGGCCAAAGTGGTAGCGACCTTAAGTTCGAGAAAACACCTAAGAATCCCGCTAATAAAAGGACCGCAAATGAAAATACGCGTTGTTTTAGGTGTGGATTATCGTACATTGGTACAAGCAATGTAATGCTTGTACCAATGTAGCTGCGAGCTACAAAAAGTACCGGGAAACTCTCGAACAGGAGGCTCACTATATGGAAGAAAAAGATCTTACCCCTGATATAAATTTTACAATTTCATCTTTCCATGGCAACAAGGACTTTGCCCCATCAATGGATGCATCCGACTTTGCATGGGCCTAAACATCTAGTTTCTCGTCTGATGACTTAGTAAACTTTGTCTTTAAATAACTTATTGGATACTTTGAAGTATTTTATGTTACCTTCCATTACTGTTTGTTTAATGGTTTGAATAGGTGTTACCATTGCTAAACATGTTATAACTATGTTTAAGTTATCTGTATAGATTATCTATAAGTACTTATTTCTATTATGTTGTATAGAACTTTACTTTGTTTATGATAATCTATTATTTAGCATGTATATTAGAATGAAAAGGACGTCATTCTAGAATAGGATTATCTAAAGGAAATGAGATAAATTGTTTGTTTTTTATAACATTCCTGCCTAATGTACTTGTAGGAATGTCTCAAGGAGAAGTTGAATGTTTAGTTGATAGTGCAACCACCCACACTATCCAAAGAAATCGACAATTATTTGTCGATTTTACTCCGTATAATACATTTGTGACTACGATGATTGGATCATCACAAGTAATAATTGGGCGAGGTATTGCTCAATTCTTGCTGCCAAACAGCACAATGATTAAATTCACAGAAGCTTTATATGCACCAATAGCTAACCGCACTTTGTTAAGTTTCAAGGATATCCGTGCAAATGGTTATCACTTGGAAACTCACTATGAAAATGGAACTGAGTACATATACGCGACCTTTAGTGAATGTATAATTTCGGTTATCTCCGTTGGAGCACTCGCCAGAAAACATATCTTAGAGAAACTAATGAGTCACTCTAGTGGATTGTACATTACAACTATTAGGATTATTGAATCCCATGTTGTTACCAACAATGAGCTATTGACCAGTGACTTATACAAGCTTTGGCACGATCGACTAGGGCACCCATGTCGTGATATGATGATCCGTGTTTTGAAGAAATCACACGGACATCTCTTTTTTCGAATGAAAAAGAAAATGAGACAAAAGGTTGTTACAATACAGAGTACAACATGCTTTCTAAAGTAACTGATGCACAATCTTTGCCTTCTAAAATAATAGAAACGTAACATTCGTGTTTCAAAGTAATTGAAGCGAACCATATATCCCATTCTTCTTAGTTTTCCTTCTTGAAGGCACGTCACTCATTTTGCAAAGCTTGTTCTTTAGCAAGAACAGGATCGAGACCATCCTATGCTAAAGATACCAAACAAAATATTCCATTTGTACATAGAATACAAGGTGATATCTGTGGACCTATACATCCAGAATGAGGACCATTCAGGTATTTCATGGTTCTGGTTGATGCTTCGACCCGTTGATCACACGTTGCATTATTGTCCACAAGAAATGTTGCTTTCACAAATCTCCTAACATAAATTATACGATTAAGGGCTCACCACCCTGATAATCCAATCAATTCTATCAAACTTGATAATGATGGAGAATTTACATCTAAAGGATTTGGTGATTTTTGTACGCCTAATGGAAATGACGTAGAGCATCCCGTACCCAATATACATACTCAAAATGGTCTCGCAGGAGCTACCATCAAAAGGTTACAGATGATAGATAGGGCATTGGTTATGCGTTTCAATCTGCCTATTACTGCATGGGGGTATGCCATATTGCATGCATTATTACTTATTCGCTTTACACCCACTTCTAGCTAACTGTTTTCTGCGTACCAGTTGGTAACTCGATATGAGACAGATATTTCACATTTATGCATATTTGGTTGTGTCATATACGTGCCTATTACGCCCCTACAGCTTACTAAGATGGTTCCATAAAGACGAGTATGTATTTATGTTGGATATGAATCCCCAACAATTATCTGCTACTTAGAACCTTTGACAGGCGATCTCTTTACCACTAGATTTTCGGATTGTCACTTTGATGAGACAACCTTCCCGTCGTTAAGGGGAGGTATGGAAAAGGATTTCCTAAGGGAACGACAGGAATTATCATGGTGTGTTCCCACATTGTCTCATTTATATCCCCGCACTTCACAAAATGAAAATGAAGTGAAAAGAATTATCGATCTTCAGAATGTGGCAGATTCAATGCCTGATGCATTTACTGATATCGCCAAAATGATGAGATCACACATACTAGCTGCAAACGTGCCTGCAAGTTTGGAAATTCATGATAAGGGATAAAACACCTTAGATAGATGTGCCAAGACTACACTTGGTGGAAGTATATCTGAGGCCGTGGCCCAAAAGGAAGAGAGGGAGACCACTTGGTTCGATCGATACTCAACCAAGGAAGAAAAGAGCGAGTAAGGAACAAACCGATCCATATATCATCAATACAGATAATCCATCTCATGAGATTGTCTCTGATTATATTTATATCCATGAATCATTACTGGGGGACGCCCCGAAGTTCGAATAGATTCCAAAGAACAAATAAATCTCTATGGATTGTGAAACTGCATACGTGTTAATAGAAAGATCCTCCATGCATATTGATGACATATTTGCATATAGTATTGCTAGATAGATTATAAAACATGATGATATCAAACCACGTTCTATTGCAGAATGCCAAAAGAGAGCAGATTTTCCTTAATGGAGAATGCAATCCAGGCTGAACTAGATTCACTGGCAAAAAGACAGGTATTTGGTGCGGTAGTGCTAACCCCATCAAGTGTAAATCATGTAGGATATAAATAGGTATTTGTCAGAAAACGTAACGAGAAGAACAAAGTCTTGAGATATAAGGCTCGACTTGTGGTACAAGGTTTCTCACAACGCCCTGGTATTGATTATGAAGAAACATACTCTCCTGTAATGGACGTCATAACGTTCCACTACTTAGTTAGCTTGGTAGTTTCAGAAGGACTTGAAATGCAACTTATGGATGTGGTTACCGCATATCTCTACGGGGATCTTGATACAGAGATATTCATGAAAGTGCCAGATGGCCTTCCATTTCCCAAATCAAGTAACTCTAAACCATGGAGTGCGTTTGCAATTCAGTCGAAACGCTCACTTTACGGATTATAGCATTCTGGGTGGATGTGGAATACCCGTCTAAGTGACTATTTGATTAGGAAGGGATATACAAATAATGAATTGTGCCCCTGCGTAAAGAAAACAAGTTCCGGATTTACAATTATAGCTGTCTATGCCGGTGATATGAACATAGTAGGTACTCTTGATAAAATAAGAGAAACCACAAGCTATTTGAAATCCGAATTTGAGATGAAAGATCTTGGGAAAACTCGGATGTGTGTAGGACTTGAACTATAACATCGATCTTTTGGAATATTAATCCATCAGTCTGCATATGTCCAAAAGATACTCAGGAAATTTAATATTGACAAAATGCACCCTTCTAGCACTCCCATGATTGGTCGAACTTTAGATGTACATAAAGATCCATTTCGTCCAAAGGAAGGTGACAAAGATGTATTAGGACTTGAATATCTCTACCTAAGTGCAATAGACGCATTATTGTACTTAGCACAATGTACTCGACCAGATCTCGTTCTCAGTGAACTTGATAGCTAGATTTATCTCAACACCGACGCAACGTCATTGGAATGGTATAAAGAATATATTTAGATACCTAAAGGGAACCATTGACTTGGTTTGTTTTATCCCCATGAAGACGAAAGCAGGGCTACTAATGTGATCGTGACTCCCTACACCAAAACCCTAAATAATGTTTTGGTTGGTTTTACTGATGCTGAGTACCTCTCAGACCCACACAAAGGTCGATCACAAACTGGATACGTGTTCATTATTGGGAATACAACGATGTCATGGAGATTGACCAAGCAAACCCTTGTGGCTACCTCCACGAACCACTATGAGATCATTTCCATACATGAAGCGGTTCATGAGTGTATATGGTTAAGGTCTATCATTACACATATTTGAGGGACGTGTGGTTTGAGTTCTACCACTAAAGATCCAACTTGCATTCACAAAGATAATGCAGCTTGCACTGAACAAATGAAGCAATGGTACATCAAGGGTGATAATACGAAACATATATCACCGAAGTTCTTTTACAATCAGCAACAACAGTGTCTTATAAACATTCAAGTCAGTAAAGTAAAGTCTGATGAAAATATGGCAGACTTATTTACTAAGTCATTGCTTAAGTCCACATTTGAAAACCATGTGATAAGTATAGAGCTAAAGAGATTGTCCAAACTTCCGTGATTACATGTGAAATTTATAAGACTAAAGGAATGGTATGAAGCTTGTGATTGCATGAGTAAGACTAAAGGAATTGTCTAAAAATCGTGATTGCATAAGTAAGACTAAAGGAATTGTATGAAGCTCATGATTGCATGAATAAGACTAAATGAATTTTTTGAAGCATGTGATTGCATAAGTAAGACTAAAGAAATTGTCTGAAGCTCATGATTGCATGAATAAAACTAAAGAAATTGTCTGAACTCCCAAACCTGTTTTGGACTAAAGAAAATGTCCTACATCAGGAGGGGCATCTAATGATATGTTGAACTCTTTTTCCCTTCATCGCGGTTACTTTTTCCCACATGGTTTTGTTACTCGAAAGGGTTTAGACAATTGTATCATCAGAAATGCAATTCATGAAGAGATGCCGACATCAGGGGGAGCATCTAAAGATACGGTAATTGACATCAAAAGTGTGTTGAATTCTTTTCCATCACCGAGGTTACTTTTTCCCACAAGGTTTTGATTACTCGGCAAGGTTTTTAATGAGGCAACAATAGCACCAGAAATATAACTTCTCGTTCGAATTCATTCTTTTTCTTTTAAATGTTCGGGTTTTTTCTGCCAAGTGTTTTTCCTGAGACATGTCAACAAAGGAGCAAAATATTGACAATTGACACCATTCCAGAAGTTCAAATATCGTCTTTTTCTTTCGACCAGTTTTTGCCTTGACGAACTTTTCTGCCAAGGTTTTGACAAAGCAATGAGCTTGTAATGGTGGTCATCCAAGGAGAAGTGTGGTAGTAACATGTGTAGAGAAGTGGCTGACCACACACCACATGTATCAAGATGCATGTGCCTCTACTCTTCTAACTAGACATATGTAGCTCTTTCTCCTTACCAACAAGTATACTAACACAAGCTCTCCCTCTTACGTACTTATTGAAAACTAAAGGAAATGGAAGAGATACCGATTTCCCTTCACACTTTTATCTTCTCCTTCATAATTAATTATCCTTCTTCTACTTCATACTTTATCCCTTTTTTACATATAATATTTTATATACAAGTACAATACTATTAATAATTAATAAGCTAGCTAATCACTGTTTTTTTTTTATCAAAACACACATACTTTATTAAACATTAAGTAACAAAATGTACATCATGAGCCAAAGAGGCTAGGAGATAAGTTGGTGGTTCATGCCTCTCCAGGGGTACAAGTTTTTCTTACAGACTTAGCTAAATAGTCAGAAACCTTATTAGTTTTTCTTACAGATTTAGCTAAATAGTCAGAAACCTTATTACATTCTCTAGGAACATACTCCCAATGCCACTTAGGATGGAGTTTACAAAGATCAACACACACATAAAAGAGAAGAAGATTGCCAAGGGGGAAGAGGCACACCCTTATTTATAAACAAGATAACATCTTTGCAGTCCGACTCAAAGACGATTTGATTCCAGCCTAACTTATGAGTCCATTGCATTGTTTTATAAATAGCTCAAGGTTAATCACTGTTATTAGTTAGTATATAGCATTATTCTCGAAGGGAGATATAGGGGCTCCAATATCAATAGAGGAGCTCCTCTATG
>JAJJMC010019063.1:5567178-5580044 GCA_023531435.1 Papaver californicum
AAAAAAAAAAAAATTAGTGCTAATACCTCAATGTCTTGCAACATTATTCACATCAGTTACGCAGGAAAAGGTGATTACCACTACAAATGGTCAATGATGCTAGCTTCACTTGCTGGCATAAGAGTTTTTTCACATATCCATTCTGTACTTTGCATAACATGCTTTGCCATACATCTTCCATATTTCCTAACTGCGTGAAATCGTCCTCTCTACGTATTACTGTACTAGAGCATTTTTCAGTCTCAGAGAGGCTTTCTGTGCTCGTTTGTTGGTCATTTGTGGTAATTTTTGAGTGCTCTTTGTTTGCAGTTGCATATTTGTCATCTGCAATCGAAGTAATTCATGTCAATCTAGATAACTGTAAAACTTTATCTCATACTAGGATTGTCAATTATTTGTCTATGAGAAAAAAATACCTGAAGGTTCTCTTGCCGAAACAATGTCAGTGGAAATTCTGTTGGGAGCTTGTTCTGATGCAATTTGTAGTAGAACTTCCAGAACCCATGTAGTTTGGTCATTTGACAAGCTCAATTGCTTTTCTGTTTCAACTAATATCTTCAGGGCATGGTATTATCAGACTGATTATTAGCTGCAATATGCACCAATACCATGAGGAGGTGATTTAATGCTCAAGAATTGAATACTAGGAAATAGGAACTTACTGAGTTGTGATCTGAAAGATTAATGATCTACATTGTTATTGATTAGTTAAACCCTAGAAGCAAGTAGTGCCTCATATATATAGGGTATACAAAAAATAGACTAAGAATAAGTTACACCTAGTTGACATTTAAACAAACATAAAAGTAATAAATGAAATGACACTCTAATAACAATCTAATACTCCCTCTCAAACAGATGCTATACTAGTTGATTGCATCAGTTTGACCCTTAGAAGTCGAAATTACTCTTCAGGAATTTTTTAAGACAGTCAGAATGCCTCTTCAGAAGTTGTTTGAGGAAGTCGGAATTCCCCTTCATAAGTTGGTATGTACTGGTTGCTTGTGTGGCTGTCGAAATCCAGAGGGACCCCATAATCCATTTTATGGAAGTCAAAATTCAGAAAGAAAGACCCCATAATCCACTTTTTGTTCAGCCATAATCAAACTTATTGTACGCAAATGTTGTTGTGCTCGGTTAAGAGACACAAATGTTGTTGTGCTCGGTTAAGAGACACAGTTCTCTGTTGGTTAAGAGACACAATTGTTGTTGTTTTGTATTGGTTAACAGACAGGAAGATTTTGACGATAAATCATTGAACTACCATTACCTGTTCCCTTTCAAACATAGGGAAAACAGCAGAAACCCATCTAATTGGCAGCAACAACAATTCATTCCCTGTCTTCTCTAATTTCTAATTTCACCCAAAACTCTCTGTAACTTGAAATCCCTGCAAACCCAATCTCCTAAACCTTCTCAAACACTCACCAGAACCATAACTTGCTGATAGTAAGGCTAGTCCAGTCAACTAGTTTCAACTGAACTTGACTTGTGTAAAAAACTAGTAGTTCAGGCATTTCATAAAAAACACATAGTGTGCAGTTTTGGCACAAGAAGAGATTGGTTTGATGTGTTTCTATAGCCTTGATTCATCTCCTTCCCTGCAAATTTATATTCATACGCACCCCATGAATCAACATACATAAATCCATTAACACAGATTCAATAGCATCATTCATTCACATGCAACAGCTTTCTTTCTTGCTCTGTTGCTTTCCGAAATCATTCAACTGCAGCTTCAGTTCTTTTGGAAGTTTCTTTATTCATCTCAAATCTTCAAATTCAATCATCAAAAACACTAATCTGTGTCTTCTTTGTCTTCTCTCCACTGATTCATCAATACCCATCTCAGATTAAATCCATTACGATCTGTGAGAAATAGGGTTTGAGATTCTGAATCTGTGAGAAATGAAGACGCTGTGGGTGCGTCTGTACAAGAGAATGAAGATAGAAAACAGTAAAGATGGCAGAGATGCAGCTGGTGGTTTTGATTTGAGAAGAAAATAGAGAATAGATGGTGTCGAAGAAGAGAATGAAATTTAGGGTTGTGATGAGTTCGAGATGGGATCTGACATTCAAACTGGATCTGTGATTTGAGCTTGGATGTGAGATGTTCAACAGAGAAGATATTGGGTTTTGGTGATTGTTTGCTGTTGAAAGAAAGATTTCATGGGGTTTTTATTGATTTTATAATTGAGATAGAAGACAGGGTTGTTCTCAGATTAGAAGGTCTGGCAGTGAAACAAAATGATAGAGTTGTTGCTGCTGTGATGAACAAGAGATGGTGATTTTTGTGTAGGTTGTTGTTGCGAAAAACTAAAATGAGTTATTGATGATTTGATGGTTGAAAAATGGTGGTTGTATGAACTATGAATCTTTGTTGCTTCTGTAGATGGAGTTGTAGGAATGGATCGAATCTCAGTTGAAGAAATGGAAGAGCATCAGATTCTCAAATCAGTGAAGCAGTGTTTGTTAGATGAATGTTACCGGAAATTAAAAGAAGAAGCGGAGGATGATGATGATTTTAATGGTAGTGGTAGTGAAAAATAAATTAGGGTTGCCTCCAAGATCCGACGCCGTGAGGCTTGGTGGCTCTGATACCATGAAAGATTAATGATCTACATTGTTATTGATTAGTTAAACCCTAGAAGCAAGTAGTGCCTCATATATATAGGGTATACAAAAGATAGACTAAAAGTAAGTTACACCTAGTTGACATTTAAACAAACATAAAAGTAATAAATGAAATGACACTCTAATAACACTCTAGTATGATCCATTTCTCAAAAGTCTCTTATCTTTTGAAGACGTGGCCGATAATGATTTAGCAGCTTCAGAAGCACCCGAGAGGATTACAGTGATAAGAGATGACAATTGGGAAATGAGGATTTGTGGTTGAACACCTGACACTATCAGCTCCCTTGTGGATCGTGCAGCCTTGATGGTATCCGACGAAATTGCTGTCGTGAGTAGGTCTAGAAGCTTATTATGCGGCACCAAACCTACCTGTAACCAGAAACAACACAGAAATATAAGGGAGCGAGAGAGTAAGAGGTAACCCAAACATAATATACTGTTGTGTGCGAGTCTAGAAAGAGGTTTATGTATGACTATTAAATCAATTATACCCACAATTTGTTGAACCATGGAAGTTGTAATTCTAGAACCCAGCAGGATCAACTGATCCAATATGATTTCTGCTTCTCTCATGGACCCTTCTGCCTTAGAAATGACTAACTTCATTGCATCCCTTTCGATTCCTATCTTCTCCCGTGCCACTATTCTTGCAAGCTTCAAACTAATATCCATGTCTTTCAGGTTTGAGAAGCAGAATTTTTGACATCTTGATAATATAGCCTTTGGCATTGTATTCACATTCTCAGTGATCATGATGAACACTATGTTTGTGCTATATCCTGTCTCTGCTACATCTAAAATTTCTTCCCATGCATCCTCCGGTAGTGAGTGACATTCTTCAATGATGAAAACCTTAAAACCGGAGACTGTTTTGACGAATATGGTGCTTTGAAGAAGTGTTCTGATCCTCTGGAAACCAGATGTTCTGCTTCCGGAGCATATATCCATGATATAAAGACTTCTAGAACAACATCTGCAACTCCAACAAGGTCTAGTACATGAAGTAGATTCACAATTCAAAGCCATGGCAAATATTCTTGCAACTGATGTCTTTCCAGTGCCACTTGGTCCATGGAAGAGATACAGGGGCGTAATATTCTCCTTCTGCACAGCATTAGAGAGAGCCTTAATGATGATCTCGTGTCCGACAACATCTTCAAAAACTTTAGGCTGATACTTTTTACTCAGACCTTTACTTGAAGAACACTTCATTTCCTTATTTTTCATAATCCCCTGGGTATTATGTTGGCAGCTGGAGAAAGCAGGACTGAAGTTAGTTCTTACGTCAGGAGTCATTGGCTGCAACTCAACTCTCGAATCCTCCTCGTCAGATGACGAATTTTGGTTCTGCACAGTTTTGCCTTTCAAAGTTGTTATCTCATTGTCTGTTGTAGATTTTCTCCGGGCTGAATTGATGAATTTTCTGCACTGAAATCCCTTACGCATCTTAGGAAATTGCCAAGGCTACCCAGACGATTCTGCATAGAAGCAGGCTTCAGTATGGATATACTTTTCTCATCTTCTCTTTCATAAGTTAGAGCTCTTTTAATTGCCAATTTCATTACCGTTCTCACATGTAAACCCTGAATAGCTAGCCTGTTTGGATGCCTAATCTTAGTAGAGCTATAAGTAAACCATAGATTTATTTCTAAGGATCCATAATTTTTTTTTGAAGATTAATAGAATTCTTAGCTAAATCTATTCACCAGCAGTCGACAATCAATAAGTTTCAGTTGTAATTTCTCCATCATCATCAAAACCCTAAATCAACCTCCATGGATTTAGCACTATCCTTAATCCTTATATTTTGAGTTTGGAGCATTACAAAAAAGGGTTCCTCTTCTTCAAAAAGAGGTACTGTCATTATGATTACAAGAGAAGAAATTTAAAATCATAAGGAGTTTGTAGCATCTATGGGTTCTGAGAAAGAATTTCCACCATTAAAAGCTCAAAACGGAATCATTGGAGTTTCTAATGATATTTTTGAAAACCCTAAAAATGGAAATTGGAGAACATTGTTTGGGGGAAACAATGAAGAAAGTTTTGACTTTTCTACCTGTAAATTGTTCTACCACAAACCTCAAGAGAGTGAAGGTATGTCGAAATCTGTAATCTCTTCTTCTGATTTAGTTGATGAAATTAAGGTTTGCAATAGATTTTTAGTAGGATATTTTATGGGGAGTAGATTATCCTTCAAACAAGTCAAGGAAACGATGGAAAATGCTTGGAAGCTTAAAGGAAAGTTTCGTTTGTCTCTTCACGAAGATACAATGTTCATTTTTGAATTTGATTTAGAGGAAGATAGAAGTGCTTCCATGGAATTTGGATCCATTACTATTTCAAACAGATTGTTCTTAATTCGTCCTTGGCAGCTTTTCATCGAACAAGACATTTTGGAAATGAAGACTGTACCTGTATGGATGAATTTGAGGAATGTTCCAACCCACCAATGAAATGCTAAAGGTTTAAGTATGATTGCTAGTGTAATGGGAGTTCCATTGTTTTTTGATAAGTACACTTTAGCTAGAACAAGGATGAATCATGCTAGAGTTTGCGTTGAAATGGATGCTAACAATGAATTTCCTGATTTTATTCCTGTTGTGTTTGATTGCAAGGAGTTTAAGGTTATTATTGAATATACTTGGAAGCCTCCAAGATGCAAGAACTGTTCTACTTTTGGACATTCAAATGCTAAATCCCCTAAGACAAGTAAAATGGTATGGGCACCAAAAGTGAAGAAGATGGTTGAGAAAAGTACAGAGATAATGGAAGGAAATCTTAACCTTGCGAAACATGCAGCTGGTGTTGAAGGGTCTGGAATTGTTGAGAACATTATCCAGGAATTGGTTCCACATAGTATGATTGAAAATGCAAGTGCTCAAGGAAATGAATTAGTAGAGGTTGTCATTAATGACTCTAATACAAGGGATAAGGCAGCATCAAGCGAGTGGACAACTTACACTAAAAAGAAAAAGAATTCTAGACGGAAAGAGAATGCTTGTGTGCAGGTACCAACTTGTATACTTAATCCTTATAATGGCCCAGATTCTGAGGAAAGTCAAGAAGCCAAAGAGGATGATTTGAGAGAAGAAGAGGTTCTTGGTGAATGGATTTCTTTTAAAAGAAAGAAAGGCGCAGGAAAAAAGAAAAAAGGAAAGCAATCATAGAATCCTGAGATCCCCCCTGGTTTTGAATCCCACAACAAGTTTCATGATTTAGAAGAAGAAGAAGAAGAAGAAGAAGGGGAAATAGCCACATCCCAGTTAGTTTCGAAAGATTCAAAAGTAAGCAACGCAAAGCCGTCCTCGTCCAAGCAAATTGCGGGAATTGGAATAAAATTAACCCTTCCATGCATAAAAAAGAAAAAGCCTCCTAAATCTAAAGTTCCTATTAAAGTCTCGGCTGATAAACTCGTCGAGTTTGGTGCTCTATGGGGCTTAGAATTTCCATATATAAAGAATAAGCGTGAAGAAATGTTAAGTGATCTCGAGAAAAACCATGAGGAGTTAATTATAGAAGATGTTGACGAGTCAACTAACTGACAGTAGGCTTTTGTTCCTCATTGCGGTCTCCGCCCGCACACGGTTTGTGTGCCTTTTATTCTATTCTCTTTGATTGATCAAAAAATAAATTGCCAATTTCATTGCAGCATCAACAAACTCTGTTGGCAAACACATAAGAGGATGATCGGCGATACATACCTTTGGCCGGATTCTCTCTATTAAGATCGTTAGAACAACCTGCTTAAGAACTAGATGATCTTTCTCGGTTTTTCATCACTTGTTTATTACTTGATCCCCTTGTTATAAATTTCTCATCACTATCCATCCAAACAAAAGTAGTATTACTAGTGATAGTTCAGATTCAACAGAAACTTGACTCTTTCATAGTAACCTGGTACAAGTTCTTATATCTTTGTGTGAAGTGCAGTGTGGGTCCGGGTTTTTCGACCGGCCATTAAAAGTATCATTATAAATGCTGACGGTATTGAGCAAAGCAACTCTGGCCCATAATCCGTTTACTTCTGCAAGTGATGAGGTTTAGCCGGCCTTCTTACGAGAGCTGTAATCAAGCCATATCATAAACTGCAGACATCATCATCCATCATTCTAGGATTAATTTTGTAGCTTATCTGTGCTGAGCTTCATTATTTATTTATATTTACATTTGTTTATACATTAGGTAACTTGGAATTACTTTCTATTTTCTGACGTTGCTAAGGAATTTTGAAAGGAGTTGAGAATTTTTTGCAACCAAGGAAGAAGACAAGAAATAGGTAGTCTCCTTGTTGTAGATGCATTATTCTCTTTGTTTTTCCATTCAGAGTTAAACCGTATATTTTCTGTAAAAAATCACTGCATAAGTGGATGGACAGAGACATGTCTGGATTAAGGAAAGAGTAGAAAAAAGACAATTTTTATCGTTTAGGGTATTAGATACATCGTCCACGTGGTGGATAGTTCAAAGAAACAATGGTGGTTGTTGTATTCATCTTTGTAGTCTTTTGATTAGGAATGAATCTTACTTTTGGTAGTGGTTGTGGTCGGAGAACCAAAAACACACCCTTGGTGAACTGTGAAGGGCCGGCTACCTTTACAGATGGAACTGTTTTTATTGGTTTATAAACTCACGCATTCGATTAGGCCTATAAAGAGTTACAGATGGTCTCATCACCTCCCAGTTACAGATGATCGTCATCTGCCCCTTCCTAAGTCCACCTGCAGGGCTTTTCATAAAAATGATTTTGATGCCCATACTTACCAAAGGATATGTGAAACATTTATACTCGAATTGAAACCAGTAAGATAGATACTGTCCGATATACAAATATACGTGCTTCTTTCGTGAATGCATTTTTCTTTACCAGTTATAAGTATAATAGTTGGAAGTATGCTGAAAAGCTCAGAGGCTCTTGTGCAGCATCATTCACCACTCCAGTATGAATAATCATTGTAACCAAAAGATGATAGAGATCAAACCCTTCCGTTCAGAGTGTAATTATAGACAATTTCTGCATGTGATTTATACCCTCAATTTACTATATCCAATTGGTGTGGTTTTTAATTTACTATAAATGGTTGAACAAAGAATGTTGAGCGTATCTGCCCATTATACCTTCATTTCGTGTTACAAGTTATGTAAATGTATTACCTTTTCAATTGGTACTCACAGCTTTCTATGACGTTGGAGTAGGAGCCGTAGTTGGAGCTCGTAGAACTTGTTGTAGTAAGCGTGCTGCAAGGCGTTGGGTAATCCCTCCAACTACCCGCCCCCCAAAATCTCGAGCTTCACGTTCTTGAAGAATCTGGTCATGTTAGTTAGATTAGCCAACTAAAAAAGGAATATGCGAGTTGAATATAGTAATCTTCGCTCTACCAGCGTAACTCTCTGTAGATTCACTCAGTTGACCTTGAAGATTTTGCACCTAAACCTATTGGCATTAAAATTATCCCTGCTGCTCACCAGAAACAAACAATGATTCTCCCTTCGTGTTGCTTAGGAGAGACCACACTAACAAGTTAAGCACAAGTTTGTAGAAATGGTGAATCTTTTGCCGCTCCCCTCTTTTAAACCCTGAATCTTTCTAGAAATGGAAGAAAGAAAAAAAGAACTGGGAAAAAGATTCTTACATGTACAATAGGCTGCAACATGGACGGATTAAAACCCTCAGAGGATTGCAGAAGTGCCCATATTCTCAGAACTTGATCACGCAGTTGCAACATTCTTTGTTGTTCACTGCTACTCATTGCAAGCCCAGCTCCGTTGCCATTAGAAATTAAAGTTCTCATAAATTCAGGAATGGAGTTGTATGTATCAATGACAGTGCCCAGCACAATAGCTTCATTAACGCGTATCGCCTCCTTGATAACTAAATTTCTTAGTTCTTCACCATCTGGTCCCAATAATAACTTCAACACAGGTTGCAAAGCATCTTTGGCATCAAAATCTCTATCCTTACTTCCCTGAACAAGTAGGTTTTCAAGTCTATTCCACCTGCATTAATGTATAACAAATTTGACTACATCAATACTATTAAAGTAATTATCATCAACCATCACCGATGAGAAAAAATGACTGGAACATATACTTGCCTGAATTTTCCATCCTTAAACAGCAACTCGATAAGAGCGTCTCTGAGGTATGGATTTGGATCTGTGAGAAGCCTTTTTGCGAAATAAGGATACGAAGCAGCCAGCACTTTGAAATTAGGATCCGCATAAATTGCCAATCCCTCCAGTACTGTCAGTGACCTCAGTATCAACGCATAATATGGTGGAACTGCAAGCAGTATGAACAGACAAGTCATTTGATATTACTCCTCATGAGAAACTATTGTCCAAGATTCACTCTCTACATCTGTATGAATCCCTTGTGGGTTTTTAAAGAAACAGAATGATTTTTTACTCAACTGCTACGAGCCCTGACTCAAGTTAGCAATTTATCTATCCTGGTTTTCAAGATTGAATTTTGCAATTCTTACTGTAGTCACATACAGCTACAAAATTAACTTACAGCATAAAATCTTAAAGCCAAGGAACATCAGGACTCACCGTTAAACGGATATTGGTATAAAACAGCACCCAAACCGTCCACAATCGTTTTGAAGTTGAGTTCACTCACGGTTGAATTAAGCGCATCATCAAAGAAGTTCCTCAGTGCTGGCACAATTGGAGAAACATCTACATCCGGCGACAAGAAGTCCAGAGCATAGTAATCGTTAGCCATAGCTTCATAATCCCGATTGACCATGTGAACTACGTGACCTATAATAGCAAATCGTGCATCTTCTGGCGTCTCACTCATCATCCCAAAATCAAGAAAAGCAAGCTTCCCGTCTGGGGTTGCTAGGAGATTACCCGGATGAGGGTCTGCATGAAAATAACCATATTCAAGCAGTTG
The DNA here is from genome assembly GCA_023531435.1 of Papaver californicum. Lineage (NCBI taxonomy): Eukaryota > Viridiplantae > Streptophyta > Magnoliopsida > Ranunculales > Papaveraceae > Papaver > Papaver californicum. The sequence continues at coordinate 5,576,716 of JAJJMC010019063.1, forward strand.
CCTAAGACTACACTGAATACCTGTGTTTACCAGATCCAAGACTTTCAGTCCTTGTCCTTCTATAGCTTCTTGTTCATTAAGTTTGACACCATTTACCCAGTCCATTGTTAATACTTTCCCAGCAGTGTATTCCCAGAAAATATCAGGTACAAGAACTTCTACTTTATCTGCATATAGCTTTTTAAATCGCCTAGCATTTTTTCCTTCCTGCACAGACCTGTCACAATTAGCATTCACCCACAAGAGAGAGAAGGTTGTAACCCAAAAAAGTGTTCTCACAAGGTTTCCCGACTATATACGTAGGAAAGAAAGGGAGTAAACTAACCTGAACATAATTGAGTTCTTGAAAAACTCTACAAGCAAATTCATCTATAAGAGCAACTACATCACTGGTGATCATGTCGGCGTATTTATTAATGAAGATTCCCACACCCCTTATTAAGAAGAAGTCCAGTCCAATAGCTTCTTCAATACCAGGACGCTGGACCTTCACAGCAACCATCTGTCCAGACTTTTTTAATCGAGCTTTATAAACTTGCCCTAAACTTGCTGCTGCAATTGGGGACGGAGATATTGATGAGTAAACGGATTCCATAGGTAACCCCAATTCTCTCTCAATGCATGCAAATGCTTCTGTATCCGGAAACGTTGGAAGAGCGTCCTGCCCAATCAAATTTTTTGGAGAAGGTTGATATAGACATAAAACTGTACTTATAACTACCACGAGGAATAAAAAATAACTTAGGGAGAGCTTTCTAGTCATTATTATTCTTGTTCAATTCATAAATGCCCATAAAAGTACAAGTACTAACACCAGCTTAGATCTTCCCATCTTCAACTTCCATCAGCTCTCTAATTTCCCACTAATTCAATTGCTGTCATAGTTCTTCATCGATATCACACACTACAAAACTGTATGTACTATAAGATCAGAGAAACTACTATACAATATTCTAGTCAACATTCAACATAACATAGAATTTCTTCTACATGGTTGAGCTCCAAAGCGACATGTTATCTATCCATAGGCGACAACAGACTGCCATTTGCTGCTTTGCTACCTTTTTTTTTCTATTGTAGGAAAAACTTCTTCAACGTCTCCCATTTCACTGACATAATAATATACATTGGAATAAACTGAACAGAAAAATGAGTTATTTTGTTTCAAACAAAAAAAAAAACTATCAGTCTGCCTAAAAATGAAAATTTTGACTATACATTTTTGTAAATGAAAAGAAATGCAGTTGATTTACCTGTAATTCAGAGAGTTCGTCAAGATACTCAGGAGGGCAAAGGTCTGGTCTTGTAGATAATCCTTGCCCAATTTTAACAAAAGTAGGTCCCAATCTTGTAAGAGTCCTCCTCAATTCAACGGCTCTCATCCTTTTATTACGATCAAGCTGACCATTCCTTTGATCCAACAATACGTTAATGGCAAAACCACCAAGCCCTACCAAAATCTCCACTGTTCTCCCAATCACCTACTCAAAAAATTCAATTCAGAATAAGAACAAAAACAATCAAAATGAGAGAGAGAGTAGAGAGTCGAGAGAGAGTGAAACCTTAAGAGGACTAGAGCTGTATTTAAGAGAAAGAAGTTCAGGACTATAAACAGAAGCATTAGCAGCACGAGCCATGGCTTGAGCTTCAGCTTGGATATCATCTGCCCTAGAAATTTTATTCGTAGAGACAGATTCTGAATTCGATTCAATTACTTGTACAGCATAAGTATTACTATTATTTCCTCTTGTAATTGATGCTGGCCTTGATTCTGCAATTGCAGCTCTTATCAATGGTAATACTCTGGTTTTTAATCTTTTCTTTGAATTTATTGTTGATTTTGGTCTTGATATTGTTACTGTTGGTGTTGATGATGATGATGATGATGAAGAAAAAGATGTAATCATCTTGAATCTAATTCAAGATATTTTACAACTTTTTGAAGAATCAATGAAGAAGAAGAAAAGTAAAGAGAAAATGAAAACGAAAATAAGTAAAACCCGATATTTTAATAATCTACTGGTTCACAACAAACCAACGTTTAATTGCGTTTCTTGCATCCAATACTACTGAATCACTCACTACTTCCGCAACCCAAAACGGTTTTGTTAACGGACCGTGGGTTATAAGTCCAAAGGTGTCACTATTCAACTACTTTAAACCCAACAAAACAAATTTGATATAAAAAACTCATTATAAACCGACTGTCCATATTACCTTCACTTATATCCATCCCAAATCCATTAACAAATCACGTCCATCACGCTCACTTCACCTTCACCTTACAGAATTTTTTTCTCCTTCACCTTACGGAATTTTTTCCTCGTCTTCATCTTCATCAACAATAGCTTCATCATCCTCGTCTTCATCTTCATCATCAGTAGCTTCATCATCCTCGTCTTCATCTTCATCACCCTCGTCTTCATCTTCCTCATCTGGATCATCTACAACTAGAATCAAAATCAAAACAATTTCAAAATACTGATGAAATTGTTGTTCATCATCATCAGTAACAATTTCAACCTAAAATCAAAATAAAATCACAGATCAAAATCAAAAATGGTTTCATCATCTGTTAGGTTTAGGTTTCATCTATTTCGAAATCAATCTTTCATACTTAGGTTCAAAGATAGAAAGTTTCAATTCCATTTGTTTTCACCCTTATTTATTTATGATTCAATTATGTTCAGTTTGGTTTCATGGTTTTTTTTTCGTTCAATAAAATTTCAGATGAAAAAAAACGATGAAACCTTTTGGGGTTTTATAGTTTTTCTTTTTTCATTCAAATAAAAAAAACAGATGAAAAAAACACTATGAAACCAAAAAAGGTTTCATAGTTTTTCTTTTTTCATTAAAATAAAAAAAAACATATGAAAAAAACACTATGAAACCGAATAAGGTTTCATCCATTTCAATTACATTTTTCTGAAGAAAAAATGTCTCAGCATATAAAAAACAATGAAACCGAATAAGGTTTCATATATATCAATTACATTTTTTTGTTTCATCTTACTACAGATGAAACAAAACAAACGATGAAACCTTTTGGGGTTTCATAGTTTTTTCATCTATAGTAGATGAAACAAAACAAACGATGAAACCTTTTGGGGTTTCATAGTTTTTCTTTTTTCATTCAAATAAAAAAAAACAAATGCAAAAAACACTATGAAACCAAAAAAGGTTTCATAGTTTTTCTTTTTTCATTCAAATAAAAAAAAAACAAATTAAAAAAACACTATGAAACCGAATAAGGTTTCATCCATTTCAATTACATTTTTCTAAAGAAAAAATGTCTCATCATATAAAAAAACAATGAAACCGAATAAGGT